>JAIUZE010046365.1:0-12979 GCA_022085475.1 Heliosperma pusillum
TACGGGCCATCAATGTCGTGGTCCAAAGCTAATCATTTAGAATTAGAATGGTCAAGACGCCATATACTCATAATTCTCTATGGGTACTTAGTCAACACGACACCAACCATATAATCAAACAGTCACGGGAAAAACATCCTATCATGTGACTAATTGCAGATAAATAATAATCAATATCATATCGCCTCATATCTACTAAGGCTAATTCAATAATTAAATACAACTTTACTTGAAGACAAATCCCCGACCCGGGTCCCGCGACGGGTCATCAGTCAAATCGGGGCTGACTAGATCTTAGTTTGACCAAACCCGTTGGGTCAAACCGGCTAGAAGCAGAGTCTTTATCACATAGACATAAAATCAACATATTCATTACATGTTATTTTATTACCTAATTTCAACATGTGAATAATTAAAATTATACAAAAACCCGCTTGACTTAAGGATATCAAATTAAACTACGGTCTCATATTATAATTTCTAACATGTGAGAAATAATAATTTTATGAAAAACCCTTTTAATTAAATATTTTACTTTATTAATATTTCCCACTTGCTAAATATTACAAAACACGATAAATTAACATTAAACTCACCGACACGATTCCCAAGGTGGGACCCACGGGCTGAATTGGGCCGGACCCACATGGGCCTGTTTTGGGCCTCACGGACAGAATTGGGCTGTTTTGGCCTTTGATTCGATTTTACTAAAAACCGTTTCCTAATATTTCCCGCATGCTTTAACATATTTAAAAACCGTCAAAACAACAACCAATCAATCAAACATCGACACAACCCAAAGACCAAAACCCGGACCCACCATGGACCAACCCAGACCGGTCTGAACCGGCCTGGACCGGTCTGGTTGGTCCGGTTCACTACCAACCCCACGGTTCACACCACAAACCCCACCAACTTAATTCCAACTTGTTTTAATTATCAAACCACCATTTTTAACAACCATCATACCAAAAGTCATGATTAAAAATAATTCATCCAAATTTCTCAAGAACACTAAACATAGTAAAATTTCCTAAACAACATAAAAATTATAACTTATTAAAAATCATCAAAATTTATCAAGAACACTAAACATATTATAAATTCATACAAAATCATAAAAATCATAACTTATGGAAAATCATCCCAATTCATTAACATCAACCAACATGTTATAAAATCATAAAACATCATAATAACTACTACTTAACATGTTACTAACTAAAAATCCATGAATCATAAAAATATGAACCCAAACTAAAGATGAACCAAAAACTAAAGAAGACTAAAGCTACTAAGGTATGTAACATCTATTCGTCGAGTAACTCGGAATCGTTACCTTAGCTAGAAAAATCAATTAGCACCAAAATAAGAAGTATAAACTAAGAAACCCGTCTTCTAATCTTCCCCTAATATATACGAGTCACCAAACTCGTCTTCCAAACAAACTCTCCCCTATAAGAAATGACAAGAAAAACCATTATAGGTAAGTAAAAATAGATTTTCCATAATTAAGTGTTAAAACGATTTGACGGATTGAAAATAAACCGTACGTGAAGATGGGGAGCGAGAGGAGAGTCTAGAAATATAATTAGGACGGATTTAATTAAGAAATGAAGATTTTATGAAGTTTTGCTGTTGCTCAAGAACGATGATGAACAATTGAAGAACACGAAGAACAAATGAAGAACGATTAAAGAAAGTGATATTTTGATCTTTATTTGATTTGTTGAAAAATGAACAGTTGTTTGTGAGTAAAGTGGGGTGAGGAGTGTCGTGTAATATAGAGCAAACTAGTGAGTTGGGTTTTGAAATTGTGGTTATGGAATTGACCCGGTATAATAATTATATTACCGTAATTAATTAGATATTAAGTTAATTGAATTAAATATCACGATATTATGTTATTATAATGAAAAGAAATAAAATATCAAGGCTAAGAGAGGAAGAAAAACCGTGTGGTATGGGTGATATCGGGTCAGTTTTGTAAACGATTTGCGTAATTTTCGTTAACTGATCGATAAAGTACATAAATATCTAGATATTATTATTAGTTTAATCAAAAGAATTAAATATCAATAATGTTATTGAAAACTATGACCTGGGGCGTGTGACTCATTCCAAAGTCGAGTTTCGATTTTGTTTCGCGCTTTACGATGAGTCGGGAATAGTTAAATGACGGTTAAAACCGTAAACGTTATTCTTTAAATTCCGAATAAATTCAAAATAATTATATTAAATTATGATAAATCTTAATAAATCTAAATAAAAATAAATCAAAAATATTATTTTTTTAAATAAAATTTCGGTCTTCAAACTTATGAGACGAGTCGGGAAAAGTCAACGGAAGTCAAAGTTGACTGAAAAGTCGAGAAAAGTCGAAGATGACTTAAAAGTCAAGAAAAGTTTAGGACGACTTAAAAGTCAAGAAAAAGTCAATGACGACTTTAAAAAGTCAAGGAAAAGTCAAAGACGACTTTTGTCAAGAAAAGTCAAAGATGACTAAAAACGGTCTTTTCATGAAATCTCTCAGAAATTCCAAATACGAACGCGGAATTTCAAAATAAGACTCGGAACAAAAATTCCTATTTTAAAAACTTAAGTTCTACTGAAAAGTGTTAGTAAATATTTTTACTAGAAAAATCGGGTATATTTCGGGTTGTTACACTCACGCGTATATAATACGACGCCCCTATCTCCAACTTGACCAACTCAACCTAAATTTTAACAATTAAAAGAGAAGAGAATCATGACCACTCAGCATTGTCTTGCTACTGTGGATAATCTTCAAAGGAAAGGTTTCTAGCTTGCGAATAGGTGCAGTTTGTGTGAGCTCAATGAGGAAAATCATGACCATTTTTTCTTCTCTTTCCCTTTCTCCTCATTTGTTTGGGCATGGTTACTACATTGGATGGAGATTTGCAGGTCTGGGGGTTCTTTGATCCAGGAGCTGAATGTAAAGATTGTTTTCCATAAGAAAGGTGCCTGGTTCAGCATGTCTTTAGCTGCTGTTGTACACCAGCTATGGTTTGAACGAAATCTTAGAGTATTTAGGGGGGAAAGCAGAGCTATGGAGGAGATTTTACACAAGACCAAGTTTCTTATAGCTGTGAGATTACTTATCTACGCTCCCAAGTTTGATTTTGCATCCATTCTCGCTTGTCTTAATAGCTAAATCGTAGGCTTGTAGTAGGAAAAGTGTGAATTTTATCCCTTAGAGGATAGAACTTTGCAAATTGTATTTTCCTTTTGTTTTATGCAATGAAATGATAATCTTTTGCAAATAAAAGAAAAAGAAGAGAATCATTAACTTCAACGATGTATTAAATTACCCAATATTACAAAATTGAGGGTGTTATAATCACCCCTCCTTTAAAAATTTCGTCCTCGAAAGTTTAAATTATTGGAATATAAGAGTCACAAGGTCAAAAATCAATTTTCAAAGTTAACATCCAAAACCTTCGCAAGGGATGATATTTTAAAATTAAGGTTTCGCCAAAAAGGTTAAAGAAGAACATTCAAAAGTATAAATCTTTATCAATGGATTGGATGAGTGCTTGTCCGGAAAAAGAACTCTAAACATCCACTTCAAAAACAAATGTCAAAATAGTAAAATCAAAAATCAATACAAGCGTTACCAAGTGCGGAACAAGTTATTAGACGTCTCCAATAACAAGTCCAAGCATCCAACTAAGCGCAAAATCCCAAAATGAAAGCAACAGAAATCAATTTTCACACTAGGAAAGTAGAAAAATATATTTTTAGACTTCTTCCAAAGGATAAATTTGAAATATAACATAAAAATTTGTAAAACTTCTCAAAGTATTAACTCAAGACAACAAGACATGACACACTCATAAAAGAAACTTGAGCAAAATCACCATCATGGTAACATAATCTACACATAACAAGCAGAGGGAAATAAACCCGAAATCTTGGGGGTAGAAAACTCACGATAAAGTCGACAGAAAGGTCCAACGACAAGATTATATACCAACGAAAGCTTGCCATAAAGACCAAGAGCGGAAAGCAGGACAAATTATTAAGAGTAGCAAATAGATAAATGGTTGATCCGAAGGGCAACAAGCAAGGAATGAGCGATAAAGCTTACCCTCAAAGAGGAATAAAGCCTATGCAATAGGGAAGGCTAAACACTCTACTCAAAATACCAAAGCCATCATGATCGACTACTCAGGCAACTTACCAATCCTATCTTATAGCCACATCATTTAAAAGGACTTTCTTAATTCAACATTACAACCTCTACTAATGAACTAGTACTCAAGAGAATGTAACTTACCCAAGTTACATCTCAACAATTTCATTTTTTAAATTCTTAATAGGATCTTTCGTAAATACGAGATTCAAAGCCACTTACCCAACTATTCAATATCCAACTAGCATCAACTAAGGTCTATCGAGAAGGAAAATTCCTTAATAGATAATCAACATGAACAAATCTATAATACATTCCACAACCTTAATTCAATCATTATTACACCCGAAGCAACGAACATGAATAATAAAACTTAGAAAACCATAATTACTACCAACAACAAGACGAATGGGTTTACCATTCTAAGTTCCTAATCTATAACAACTGAATAGTCACTATCCAAAGCTTGAAATGAACATTTCTCGATCTCATACTATAATGCTTCAAGAAATAATAATGACTAATTCCAAACTACACACATCTCCAAACACACGGTGATGAGACAAGTACTCGAATCATTTAGCTCATCATAGCGCAAAATGCATCGATCTTCATTTATAATATATTCCTCAAACGATGGTCACAAATCCTAGCTACGGTAAAGCAAAGTCTCTTTTATAATCCACCATTTAGAGACATCTAATTCTCAAATGGTCTCCAAGGCAACTATTATAATACTAAAGAAAGCGACCTGGCATCACGATCAATTTGATCTCGAAGTAACTCTACAACAACAAGCTCACGAATCTAAGGGCACCAAGAGAATACATTTCCACCAACAAATTCAACCTACGTTTTAACTTCAAATCCTATATATGGCCAAAATTAACACAAAAATAGCTCGATTAAACGGGTAGGTACTGTAGCTCAAGCACCCTCAAAACGCAATAAGAAATGAGATTGAAATAGAGGAACGACCAAGATAAGAGGCCAAAAGTAAGAAATTGGACAGATATTAGAGCTATGAAGATAGCTAAATAAAGGAGGAGATAAGAGAATACGACTTTCTTAAAGATCAAGTTGAACAAAACTTAGAAAAAATGAAATGAAAAGGGATAATAGTACGAGTAAAGGTACAAGGTTTAATCCACATAAGTCACAACTATAAGGATCTAAAGTCTTATATCCAAACAACCAAATTCCCAAATCGAGTCTTTCACAAGTCCACGACATTTTCATTTTTCAAAACTAGGGCGATATCAAATAAACTTACCATTGTAACAAAGGTCTATCACTAGTGACTACTGTACCACAATTCACCAAAATAATGTACACCAGAATTCGACAAATCGATACTTCCCAAATCATCCATCCTTTAACCTAACACAAATTCCCAAAAACGGAATCACAATCCAATAATAATAACATTCTCTTAACTCCAAAATTCGACACAAACTAAAAGGCTTCTAAAACCGAAGGGTTAACAAATACTTCTCTATACTAGGTCCCTTGCAACTCATATAGCCATTGAGCTAACTCATATTCAAGTACAACACCATTAAACTTTACTCCTTAATTAATCCTCAAGTAACAAGGTTCATCTTACTATATCCTCATATTAGCTCAACCGAGTCTACGATACCATAAATTAAGGGTACAATATTCGAACCCAAGACTTAGAGCTAAATGACTTTCCATCAAGACTATACATAAGCACCCAAACTAATAATTCTATAAGAAATCTCTTATACTCAAAAACCTTTTACAACTCAAGGCTTTATCCAAATTTCTCACTTAAACTAACTAGACTCACAAAGGCCGGATCGAAAATGCCACACTAATATCATCAAACTTCTAAATAAAAAAGATTAGGTCACCAAAAACGTAAAATTCTAAGGCCATCTATTCAACATTACACCATCAATTATCAAAAATCACTCACACACATATATCATGATAATTATCTATGGATTAAAATCTCCAAAGCATAACACATTACACTCTCCCATAACTCCATCACTCATCATTATAGGGTGAAATTCAAATCTACACAACCATCCCCAAAGTCCCTAAATTCACTCACCCAAAGCAATACACTACAAAATAAAGGTGAAGGTATCCACAAAAGGTCAAAAGGGCAAGTTAAGGATACACAGGGTAAGATTGAGGAAAGTAACAAGACAAAATCTCGAGGAGAGATGTAACTGGAAGGGATGGAGAAACATCTAGATAGAGGGAAGAGAGCAAGGTACACCATAGACAAGAAAAATCAATGATGAGGTTGAAACACTCTTCAATTATGCTTTTAAATCCTCAATCTTTTGCAAATGATACTTCTTATAGCTAACAAATGGTCCACCTCAAGACGGTAGATACAAACAAGGATAACATCACTCAACATAATCAACAAACTAGCTAGAACTTAACAGACATCAAGTTCACTAAATACTACCACCTTAGGTCCTTAAGTCTACCCGTCTCTCATTCATTATTTATTGGTCAAGTTATTTATGGTTGGGGTGCACGAATGTGCGTCCGGAGCGTTATAACTCTGATACCAACTGTAACACCCCGCGATTTCGGAATAAAGTAAACACAGAGATTTGCAGCGGAAAACACAAGATTTTAAAAACTTTAAAGGGGAAACCGCGAATGTCACTTTAAGTTATAAATTAAAACAAAAGCTTACCTAATAAATCGTTTATAAAACTTGCAACTTAAATAAATAAACCGAAACAAGGGATCCCGATCCCTTGATATTTACACAAGTAAGATAGTAAAACAAATATACTCTACAACGCTAAGGGTAAATCGCTATAAGTACAACGCTCGCTAGCTCACTCGTCAAAACCCCATGCAAGACTGACTTGTAACCTGTTCATTCATGAAACATGAATACCACAGTCAGTGGAGAATAACTCGGGGTTCTCCCAGCCATATCACATTTAAATGTACATAACAAGAACATATAAACATACATTATCATCATCACATATAAACAATATCATCATTTATATATACAATATCTTCATCATATATTAACAATATCATCATCATGTATAAACAGTATCATCATCATAAACAATGTCATCATCATGTATACATCATTATTATCAAGTGACCAATACTTAGGGAAGACTCACTTTGGCATCTATATCGCTACTAACGGCTTACATCTCACCGTTAGCGACCATATAGTCGAAGAGGTAGGGACACAACTCACAAAAACTACAAGGCATTTAAACATTCACTTCACAATACACCAATCATTATCATTATGCAAACACACTCTCACGGGAAGTGAAACGCACTAGAATCTGCACTATGCAAGACAAGACAACTCTATACTGTAATCCTCCTGGTAGGACTACGATAATAGTACGGTCCTAGTCTAAATCTAACCAGACTCTCGGGACAATGCGTGTACCCGATTCATTATGTGGCTAGGCATGCACACATCCAAGAGTTGATCAACAAAATAGAAGCCGAGTACCCCAAATCCCGCAAGGCGGCCAACAGCAGAGGCGGACAGAGAATAAGTGTACCAATCTTAGCAGGGCGGCCAACAAGAAATTTTGTCACAATAACGAGTACTCATACCATGAGGCATCGTGAAAACAGTCAAGCAAGGACGCTACATGCAAATAACACCACCTCGCAAGGATACAAGATTTGAAGCCCGGGTCGTTATCGCATTGCGTTCGCCTCCCGATAACGTCGTCGTATCCCCACTAACAACAATAGAATGTACCTCTATCGCGGTGACATAAATTCTAACAAGTATAAGGGTAAAAACGGGAAATGAGAGTTCAATATCATCCAACAAACAAGACTCAACGGACTACTCAAGATATACATGACTCAAATGAGCTAAACATCCAAATCCGTCACTAAACATATGAATAAGGCATAAGTTAAATGTATCAACGATAACAAGGATCAATACATGTTTCATAAGTATTATACCAATTTTAAGAAGCATAATCAATAAGAAACATAAACTTCATCTCAAAACAACATGTTTGGAAACCGGGGTGAACTTTAAACAGTCATAAGTTGAGTTATAGACATGACATGCAGATATTGTAAGTGCAAGTCATAGCGTAGCCTCTTACGGTTCCAACGGTAGCTCGCACGTCCTAAACAAGCAAAAATGAAGGAGATATGACCGTTTTAAGAAAAACGGTCAGTGCAGGAAAACTTCACTTGCTGGCTCCCAAACCAATTTTAAGCCATTTCGGACAACTTTTGAACTCGATCGTGTGAAATTTGACCCGTCGGTATCACACAAGCCATGAACACGAATCTTCATCCATTTCCTTGGGTTTGAAGATGAATATTCAAACTCCAAAATTCATACAAGATCATACCACAAAAAAGCAATGAACAAGGATTAAAGACATTAAAAATCGTCATTTAAATCAACACAACAAACCCAACTTTACCTAAAATTCACCAACATCAACATTAGTTCCAAACTCAAGCATTCATCACCATATTTCTAACAACAACATGTCAACCAACATCATATGAGTCTCATGTAACCTTCAACATACATAAACAATGAAAATGAGATAAACTCAACATAAAGAACTCATCATTATCATATGAAATTCGAAACTAACACACGCAACTACACAAACAATGTGATATCGAGTAACCCGTCAATATTACCTTATTTAGTGTCTTCTAAGCTTTTCGTAAATCAAGAAATAGTCGTCAACAGGGTCGTCCTCTAAGTCTCTACCTAACATTATAATACAAAAAGATAAAGATTTCTCATACTAGAGAAAGATGAACGATTTGAATAAGTGAGAAAGGTGGAGACTTTCATACGTTTAAAGATAGAGGAAGGTGAGAGGATTCTGAAACATTAAACGCATCTAGGTTTGGTTAAGAAATGAAGGTTTTATGAGAGTTTTCATGGAGGACTTTAAGGTGGGTATTAATGGTGGGAATTTCAGATTTTTAGAGGAAGAAAGAAGGAGATGAAATTCAAAAAATGATGACGAAAACCCTAGAAACATGAGTTTTTGGTGCCTAATAAGCGGTCCATAGGTTTCTTTAGGCCCAATAACAAAGTGGATCCGTTTTAACTAGAATTCTGCGTAGAATCCAATTCCGGATTCCGAACGGACAATTAAGAAACCGTTTTGATCCAACTAGAATAAATATGCGATTATCATAAAATTAAAAGCTAATAATAATAAATTAGCAAGTTAAAGTATTTTAACAATTAAAAGAGAAAAGAATTATAAAATTCAACGATTTATTAAATTACCCAATATGATAAAATTGAGGGTGTTACACTGTGTCCTTACTAAGGGCATATACTGGCTAATTTACAAGAATTCTTCCTTGAGTTACATTAATTAATTTTGAAGTCAATTTTAAACGATTATTTTGATTAAAGCTGGGTAAAATAAAGAAGAAAAGTTGAAAGACTAAAGAAAACAAAATAGCTAAATTAGACCAACATTCTACACATCCAACATTGATTGTCAAGGAGACGGGATTTGAAAAGAGTTTGAAAAGATCGAGTATTAGTGATGTACGCATCCAACCTGTTAATATATATTTTACCGAAGGAAAACAACTAATATCGATTATTAGTGATCTACGACGGGTATCAAGACGGTTTATTGAAACACCTGAATGAGCCTTATAAGAGGCGCATCAAGTGTTGTGTCAATTTTGAGCCTCCTCTAGGGGCTGCAAAGTTCAAATTGGTTTAAAAGAGAAGTATAAAGATAATATTGGGTTTGTACAATGAATCGTAAACGTAAATGAATGCGACAAAAAATACAAAATAAAAGTACAATAAAATAAAAGGGGTTTTACACCTTTTTTAATACCCATCTCTTAGGGACTTGTTGACCGACCTTCGACCATGCGGGATTTATAGAGTGGTTGACTTGTAGCACTCGATCTACTAAGAGTCAATTGGCCAAGTGCTTGTGGCACTCCCGGCCGAGTGCGCTCCATACTCAACCGATTGTGTAACAACCCGTAATTTGAAAGACCGAAATTATATTTGAAAAGTAATAAATTTAATTTATTTTAATTTATTACGATTTATTTGAATTTATGATAATTTAATATAATTATTTTGAATTTATTTGGAATTAAAGAGTAGGTTATACGGTTTAAACCCGAACTTCATTTAACTATTCCCGAGTCAACTTAGTCCCGAAACAAACCCAAAACCCGACTCCTACATGTGCCACACGCCCAAATCACCTTTTTCCCTCATTTTAGATCTTTTGATTAAACTTGATTAAACTAATACAAATATCTAAGATATTTGTAACTTTATCAATCTGTCAGCTTAAATTACGCAACAAATCGCTTAAACCCGGACCCGATTTCTTCTCTTCCACACGCCTCTTCCCTCTTGTCTCTTAGGATTAGATATTTTCCTTTCTTTTGATTAAACTAACATAATATCTAATAATATCTAGATATTTGATTAAACTAACATAATATCTAATAATATCTAGATATTTACCATAATATATTTATAAAACCCGAGTCAATTCCGTAACAACAAGTTCAAAACCCGACTCCCGTTAAACCTCTATATTACACGGCCCAACTCCCCTCTTACTCACTAATTATCTTTTCATTTTACATTAAATCAACTTAATATCTACTTAATACCTTCTTTAATATAATCACAATTGTTCTTGGTGTTCTTGATCGTTCTTGAGCAAAATCGTCACAAAACCTTCGTTACTTGGCCAAATCCGTTCTAAATTATATTTCTAGAGTCTCCTCTCCGCTCTTCATCTCCGTGTACGTTTCATTTTCAATTCCGACAAAATCGTTTTCAACACTTTAATTGTTGAAATCAAGTTTTAATACTAATAATGTTATTTTTGTCATTTCTTATAGGAGAAGATTATGAAGACGAGTTTGGTGACTCGTATATTTTAGAAGAAGATTAGTAGACGGGTTTTTAGGTCTTATTTTGGTGCTATTTGGTTTTGTGCTAGCTAAGGTAACGATTACCGAGTTACTCGACGAATTAATGTCACATATGTTTTTACTTTTGTTTTTGTTATTTATGGTTTTAAGTAGTAACATGCTAGGTTGTTATTATTATTAAGTTTTATGAATATTTAACATATTTAGTATTTTTGACATGTTGGATGATTTGTTCATAATCATAATTTTTGTATGAATGATGGTTGAATTGGATGTTAAAATGGATGGTTGTTAATTAAAACATGTTAGAAATAAATTTGGGGTTGTTGTTGGTGGTGGCCGTGAGTGGTGGCCGTGAGTGGTGGCTGAAAACAGGCCCGGTTCAGGCCGGTTCAGGCCCGGTCTGGGTTGGTCCGTTATTGGCCCTTTGGGCTTGTGTCGATACTTGATTGTTTTGTTGTTGTTTTGACGGGTTTTAAATATGTTAAGCATGCGGGAAATATTAAGAAAACGATTTTAGAAATGTTGACCAAAACCGGCCCAAACCAGGCCCGTGGGCCCAGTCCAGGCCCGGTTCAGTCTCGGCCCAGTCCAGGCCCGGCTGACCCGTGAGCCCTCCTTTGGGCTTGTGACGGTTTTTGAGTTTATTGTTATTATTATATCATGTTTTGTAATATTTAGCAAGTGGGGAAATTTTAATAAGTAAATTATTTAATTAAACGGTTTTCCTAATATTATTATTTCTCACATGTTAGAAATTATAGCATGAGATTGTAGTTTAATTTGATATTCCTTAAGTCAAGCGGGTTTCGTAAGAATTTATAATTCACATGTTAGAAATTAGAATAAAATAGCATGAAATGAATATGATGTTCTTATGTTCAAGCCTAAATGGCTAAGACTCTGTTTCTAGCCGGTTTGACCAAACGGGTTTGGTCAAACTAAGATCTAGTCAGCCCCGTTTTGACTGATGACCCGTCGCGGGACTCGGGTCGGGGATTTGTCTTCAGGTAAGGTTTTATTTAATGAATGAATGAATGAGCCTTAGTAGATATGAGGCGATATGATATTGAATGTGATTTATATGCAATTAGTCACATGATAGGAAGTTTTTCCCGTGACTTTTAATTGTATGATATATGTCGTGTTGACTAAGTACCATAGAGAATTATGATTATATGGCGTCTTGACCATTCTAATTCTAAATGAGTACCTTGGACCATGACATTGATAGGCCTTTACTATCTTTAACGAGTATATAGTTCACTGCTTGATAGCTTTTGTGTCACTGGCCTGGGATTTTGTTATCCAAGCCGGGGCATGGCTGCCTAATTGCTTCCACTTTGGGAATGGAGCCAGCTTAAGTACTAGCCAACTCTGCTTAGGGGGTCGCCTAGTAGAGATTCTCATGTACTTTTGGTAATGAGGCAGGGAATGGGTTAGCTGGTGTCGCTAGGTCTGATCAGTCTAGGACTAGGATGTTTTCCTACCTTGTGGTATAGCCTCGAGTTACAGAAGTCGACTATTGACTGTACTAAGAACTTATGCCTGTTTCTAGACGTATTGGTCTTTTATGTTTGATGATTCTATGAATCGTAGAAGGTGAGATGCAAGCCGGCTACGGTTGATAGAGTTTGGATTACCGGTTGTTAACTGATTCACATGATAGTTTGTATGATTAGGGTTGAGTTGTATCGGCCATGTTTTAAATGTAACCTCTGAGCTAAAATACTAACTTCCCTATCTCGTGGTATAGGTTGTTAACTGATTCACAGGATAGCTTGCATGAGTAGCTTAGCCTTCATATGCTAGGTTATATGTTAGTTATTTGTTTCATAACATGAAAAGCATATCGTATATGTTAAGGCTTTGTATTTTCCATATACATCTCTTTTA
>JAIUZE010046367.1:0-28722 GCA_022085475.1 Heliosperma pusillum
TGGAGAACCAATTCGACTATTACCAAGTCCTTGAAGAGGACAAGGTAAGGATTGCTCAGTTATTCCTGGTAAGGGAGGCAGACTACTGGTGGTCTATTTCCAATCCCACCGCTATTCTAGAAATCAATTTCGAGTGGGAATGTTTCAAGTCTCTTGTTGAGGACCGATTTTACCCCATGAAGCTCAATCTGCAAAGACTCAGAGAATTCATCGATTTCAAGCAAGGTGATTTGATGACCCAAGAGTTCACTACTCAATTCAACCAGCTTGCTCGTTTTGCGCCAGGACTCATCAAGGATGATGAAGATAGAGCTTTTTACTATCGTAATAAGCTAAGTGCTTTGCTCCAAAGCAAAGTAAGGAGGAGCTCTACATCTTTCGGAGAATTGTATGACGATGCCCTTCGGGCCGAGGACTCCATGAAGGCCTTTAGTGGGGGGGCAAAGATGAAGAGTCCATCCCCTTTTTCCTCTTTTAATCCAAGGTCAAACTTCCATGACAAAAGACCGTGGTATCCTACTTCTCGACCTTCCTTTTCCTCCTCTTACTTAAACAAGAGGAAGAATGTTCAGAGTGGACAAGCAACTCAGAGTAACTGTCCATTCGTCCCGAGCAACAACAACGATCTTCAGGGTCGTATCTGTTTTAGGTGCAAGCTGCCTATGCATCCAGGTATTGGCTGTTTTAACAAGCCAATTGTGTGCTATACTTGTCAGAAACCGGGACATAAGTCTAATGTATGTCCTGATAAGAAGAAGACAGCTTTTACACCAGCTACTTCTGGGAGACCGAAGGGTCGAATTTTCATGAACCGCGTTGAGGCCGATGCTCAACCAGACGTTATGACTGGTATGTTTTCAATTTATGAAATACTATTTCGATGAGACTATCCGATAAATTACCTCTCAAAGCTTCAACTGGAGAAAGTACTCCTATATCTTTACCGTCCGGAGATAGTGTCTGGTAGTTTCACTTCCTTAAATCAACCTCGTTTTCTTTTCTCGCCCTCGTCTTTTAATTTCTTCTTATCGTAGTCTTTAATGATGCTTCCTAAAGTTCCTTGTATCATGTTCTTTTATCCCTACTCTCTTGAGAGGTAGTTTTCGTTTAGCTATCGTAAGGGTTAGTAGATGTGTTTTGAAGGAGTTTCGAATATGATACCTAACCGTCCTATTGAGCTAGTTTCGTGTTTAAATGATTATAGAAAAATGGAGAATAAGTTTAGGATGAAACTCTCCTGGTGGTTTGAGATTATGAAAACTTGAAGTTGCAATATCTTTTGGAGGATCGAAATAAGCTTAATAATAGTTGTAGTTGTGGTTAGGAAGTTGAGTGATTTTTTTAATGTTACTTGGGAATTCGTTGTCATTAAATGTGGACCCTACCGGGAATAAATACTTTGTGGAATTAGGATTTGATGACACAACCGGAGGAATATCGTCATAAGCGAAAACCGATGTATTGAGAGTTAGGAAGAGATAAATAAATTGATTTACGGTCGCATTGCTCTATGTTTGGCAAATGTTAAGTGGAACGAGATTGTGTGACTAATCTCTTTGAGATTTTGTGATTCAACTTTTGAGGATGAGAAGGTTAATTGTTAATAATTTAGGGTAATGAATTTTGGAATAAATTGGATCAAAGGATTTCATGATAAATCTCTTTTACCTTGTGGTTGTTAGCGGTCTTGTTTTCCTAATTATAAATATTTTGATGGTGGTTTCCAATAATAGTTTTGAGGGAGCTTAAGAAGATTAGAGTTCGTAATGAATCTTTCATGGGTTGTTAGTTATGGAGTTTACCGTACCGATGGACCTTAGAAGATTTTAATTGAATTTGAATAATTGGGAGTTGTTACTCAATGTGTCATGCTTATGAAATATTTTTGGTAGGAATCTGATGATTGAAAATGTAAAGGATATATTGCACTCTCTTGAGGACTAGATTCGGGTGCAATTAGTGTTGTCAAGTTACGATCGACATTTGAATTTTCATAGATGGAAGATAGTATTGTGGTTCATTCCTTCTTTCTTCCCTCTTTCTATTCGATTTATTCTGTCGAATATTCTGTTCCTTCTATCGAATATCATCTCGTATAGATAGATTATTAGAAGCTTTAGTTAGAAATTTTAGGCATAGATAGTAGAGTTATTACCTTTACTATAGAATTTTAGAACTAAAACCTTTTGGGAAATGTTTGATGATTTCAAGTATTTTTACCGTCAAGGAGTGTTGAGACTCGTTATTGGAGACGTTCGATAACTAGTTTTCTCATTTGTTGATGTGAAAATGTATCTTTTAAAGTCTTTGACTTGGGACGTCGATGTTCTTAACTGCAGACGAGAACTTTCCGCCCCATGGATAAGACCCTGTATTTTTATTACAAATATATTTTTAAAGATTTGAAATAGACCTACATATAAATCACTTTCCTCCTTCCAAGTTTCGAGGACGAAACTTTTTAAAAGGAGGGGTGATTGTAACAACCCGAAATGTACCCTATTTTTCTAGTAAAAATATTTTACGGATACTTTTCAGCAAACTTAAGTTTTAATTTAGAATTTATTGTTTCCAGTCGAATTTGGAATTTCCGAGTTCGTATTTGGAATTTCTGCGAGATTCCATGAGAATCTCGTTTTAAGTCAACTTTGACTTTCGTTGACTTTTCCGACTCACCCCGTAAATTGAAAGACCGAAATTATATTTGAAAAATAATAAATTTATTTTATTTTATTAAGATTTATTTGAATTTATGATAATTTAATATAATTATTTTGAATTTATTCGGAATTAAAGAGAAGGTTTTACGGTTTAACCTCGAACGTCATTTAACTATTCCCGAGTCAACTTAAATCCCGAAACAAACCCGAAACCCGACTTTGGCATGAGTCACCCGCCCCATGTCACCTTTTTTCCACTCACTTTAGATCTTTTAATTCTTTTGATTAAACTAATACGAATATCTAAGATATTTGTAACTTTATCGATCCGTCAACTTAAATTACGCAAATCGTTTAAAAACAGACCCGGTTTCTTCTCCTACCACACGGCTCCCTCTCCTCTCTTAGGACTAGATATTTTCTTTCTTTTGATTACAATAACATAATATCTAAATAATATCTAGATATTTGATTTAATTAACTTAATATCTAAACAATTACCATAATATAATTATAAAACCCGAGTCAATCCCGTAACAACAATTTCAAAACCCGACTCCATAATCCCTCTATATTTACACGGCACTCCCTCCCCTTTATTCACTACTTATCTTTTCATTTTACAATAAATCGACTTAACATCTAATTAATACCTTCTTTAATATAATCATAATCGTTCTTCGTGTTCTTGAGCGTTCTTCATCGTTCTTGAGCAAAATCGTCACACAACCTTCGTTACTTGTTCAAATCCGTCCTAACTTATATTTCTAAAGTCTCCTCTCCGCTCTCCATCTCCACGTACGTTTTATTTTCAATTCCGACAAAATCGTTTTCAACACTTTAATTGTTGAAATCAAGTTTTAATTCTAATAATGTTATTTTTGTCATTTCTTATTGGAGAAGATTTTGAAGACGAGTTTGGTGACTCGTATATTTTAGAAGAAGATTAGTAGACGGGTTTTTACTTCTTATTTTGGTGCTAATTGATTTTGTGCTAGCTAAGGTAACGATTCCGAGTTACTCGACGAATTAATGTTACATATCTTTTGTTTTGTTCATGTTATTGTTATTTATGGTTTTAGTAGTAACATGATAAGTAGTTATGATTATTATGTTGTATGGAATTTTTAACATGATTAGTGTTCTTGACATATTTGGATGATTAGTTCATAATTATAATTGTAGTATGAATGATGTTGAATTGTTTGTTAAAAATGGATGTTGTTAATTAAAACATGTTAGAAATAATTTAGAATGGTGGTTGATGTTGGCCGTGTAAGGTGGACGTGGGTGGTGGCTGGAAAACCGACCCAAACCAGGCCGGTTCAGGCCGGTTCAGGCCCGGTCCAGGTCCGATCTGGGCTGGTCCGTGAGTGGGCTCGTGGGTTGTGTCGATACTTGATTGTTTTGTTGTTGTTTTGACGGGTTTTAAATATGTTAAAGCATGCGGGAAATATTAAGAAACGAGTTTAGAAATGTCGACTCAAAACAGGCCCAAACCAGGCCCGTGGGCCCAGTCCAGGCCCGTGTCATGTTCGGGCCAAAACAGCCCGTGGGTTTCCTCCATGGACTTGTGACGGTTTTTGAGTATTGTTATTTTATCGTGTTTTGTAATATTTAGCAAGTGGGAAATTTTAATAAGTAAATTATTTAATTTAAAGTTTTTCAATATATTATTATTTCTCACATGTTAGAAATTATTTAGCAAGGCGATATGATATTTGAATATGATTTATATGCAATTAGTCACATGATAGGAAGTTTTTCCCGTGACTGTTTGATTGTATGATATATGTCGTGTTTACTAAGTACCCATAGGGAATTATGAGTATATGGCGTCTTGACCATTCTAATTCTAAATGAGTATCTTGGAACATGACATTGATAGGCCTTACTATCTTTAACGAGTATATAGTTCATGGTTAATAGCTTTTGTGTCACGGCCTGGGGGGGTTATCTCCAAGTCGGGGCATGGCTGCCTATAGTTCCCTTTGGAATGGGAGCCAGCTTAAGTACTAGCCAACTCTGCTGAGGGGGTCGCCCAGTAGAGATTCTTATGTACTTTTGGTCATGGGACGGTGAATGGAATAGCTGTTGTCGCTAGGTCTGATCAGTCTAGGACTAGGATGTTTTCCTACCTTGTGGTATAGCCTCGAGTTACAGAAGTCGACTATTGGCCGTACTAAGAACTTATGCCTGTTTCTAGACGTATTGGTCTTTCATGTTTGATGATTCTATGAATCTTAGAAGGTGAGATTCAAGCCGGCTAAGGTTGATAGAGTTTGGATTACCGGTTGTTAACTGATTCACATGATAGTTTGTATGATTAGGGTTGAGTGTATCATGGCCATGTTTTAAAGGTAACCTCTGAGCTAGCATACCAGCTTCCCTACCTCGTGGTATAGTTTGTTAACCGATTCACATGATAGTTTGCATGAGTAGCTTAGCCTTCATATGCTAGGTTATATGTTAGTTAATTGTTTCATAACATGAAAAGCATATCATATATGTTAAGGTTTTGTATTTTTCCATATACATTGCTTTTATGTTATTCATGTTTAATTAAACTCGACATTTCGTGGCTGGGAGAACTCGGAGTTACTCCCCACTGACTGTGGCTTCCGTGTTTATATTTAATGCGGTTGGCAGGTTTGTGATGCATACTTGGGTACATTGACGAGCTAGCGATTGAAGTATTACCTTGGACCTATATTCGGTTCTTAGGATTGTATATTATATTATACACTCTTTTATTTCCGTATTTTATACGGGAGATATGTCCTGTTTTGGATACTTTTTATGTATAATATTATTTCCTTTTTGTTATGAACCTTTTTCTTTAAGACACCTTTGTTATGATGAATATATTTAATGATAGGTTCCGGTTTTAAAATTTACCGATTTTCACTAAAGTGAACCTATTAAAAACATATTCTCATCTTTTATTTATTTAAATTACTTGTTTATCTTTCCGCAAATTTGAGGGTGTCACAGAGGAAGTATATATATGATTAGTCAGTTGATTAACGTAAATCAATAACGGTTGGCCAACTAGAGTTTGACGTTATTGTCGTATGACGGCGGTGATCAACTGATCCGTTTACACTACTAAATAAACAAGGAATAGTGACGGAAATTTTGTGACGCAAGTTTTATCCGTTAAACATTTCGCAATTTTAACGGAAATTTGACGGAATTGTGACGGAAATATGTTTGTGACGGAAATTCCGTCTCCGTCAAACAAGTATTGCGCTTTGACAAAGTCAATGGCGCCAAAGAATTGTGACGGAATTTCCGTCAAAAAAAAGTCAAACTAGTCAATATATATGACGGAATATCCGTCACAATATTTGACCAAGTTCACTATTTTGTGACGAAATTTCCGTCACATGTGTTGAGTTAATGGGAAACCTTTTGGTCTTGTGAGTTAATACATGTAACGGAAATTCCGTCACAAAAAGTCAAATTAGTCAATTTTTGTAACGGAAATTCCGTCACTAAAAGTCAAAATGATCAACTGTTGACTTTTTGTAATGGACATTCCGTCACAAAAGTTGACTAATTTGACTTATTGTGACGAAATTAACGTCACATTGGTTGACTGAATAGGATACATTTTAATCCTGTGAGTTTAACATGTGACGGAATTTCCGTCACATTGGTTGACTGACTGAGATACATTTTTGTCTTGGGAGTTTCTTTTAGTGACGGAAATTCCGTCACAAAAAGTCAAACTAGTCAACTGTTGTGACGGAATTTCCGTCACAAAAGTTGACTATTTTGACTTTTTGTGACGGAATTTCCGTCTTTGGTTGACTGAATGAGATACATTTTGGTCTTTGGAGTTTAACATATGACGGAAATTCCGTCACAAAAAGTCAAAATAGTCAACTTTTGTGACGGAATTTCTGTCACAAAAAGTCAAGATAGTCAATATTTGTGACGGAAATTCCGTCTCAAAAAGTCAAATTGGTCAACCTTTGGATTTATGTGACGGAATTTCCGTCACAAAAAGACTGAACATAAAATCCAAATCGCGCGACCACTTTCCCAATCCTATTAACATTTTCCTAAAATCTACCCAAACCCTAAAACCCCAAATTGAACTCCGGCGACACCTACACCACCACTGGCAACCGCCCCTAGGGCATCCCCTGACTCTGACTCTGGCGACCAGACCTCTCCCTCCGGCCTCCCTCCGACGTCCCCCTTTCCTCCTACATCCCTCCTTTTTCTTCTTCTTTCTCTTTCTCCCTCCTCCTGCATCCAGCTTTCCCAGCCCTCCCTCCGGCGCCCCCCACCTTCCCTCTCCGGCGACGATTCCTCTCTCCCTCAGGCGTCCCCTTCCCTCCTGCGTCCCCTTCCTTCTGTTCTTTTTGTTTTTCTTTCTCTTTCTCCCTCCTCTTGCCTGTCCTTCCGGTGTCCTCTCTCTGGCGTCTTCATTACCCCGCCACCTGATATGTTCTCATCTTCTCCCCCTTTTTTGTATTATTATTATTCATGTGTGTTTAATTATATTTTATGTTTCTTTTTTCTTCCAGTTTTCGGTCAGCTAGTGCTCCGGTCACCGCTTTCGTCTGTATATTTTTTCTTCTTCTCTTCTTTTTAATAGGTAAATTTCTGATTTTTTTTAAATTGTGTTAATTGACCCTAGGGTAATAACCATTGTTGTTAATTATGTTGAAATTATTGTAGATTTTGATTTTATTGTTGATGCTCATGGTGAAATAATAGGTTGTGAAGTATTTAACATATTTTAAAAAGTGTTATGTGTTTAAAAGTTAGAAGGAAATGTTAGTTATGTAACTATGTTATTAAAAGTTAGCTAGTTATGTAAATTATATTAATGTTCGTTTTTTATAATTTTCAAGATTAACCATGTAAAATTATTGTTAATATTGATGTCAATATTATTGTTTCATGTTGAAATTTTTTGTTGATGTTGTTGTTGATGACCTAGTACCCGTTCAAGAATTACTCCTAGGATAGTCCCCGTTTTGGGACTGTCTTTGTACGTTTCAAGTCACTTAGGTGGTGAACACGTACTTGAGATTTATTAATGAGAAAAGAGTTTGGTAACAATTCCTATAATGTTCTCGAAATACATATGTGAAGTAATTATTTCTTCTACATTGTGTATTTTGAGAACTTAAGGGAATTGCTGCCGAATTTTTTACTCTATCATAAATCACAAGTACGTGTTTACTAGTGACCCGAAATGTACATTGACGGGTTTAGGCTGGAGTGATAAGGACCCGAAGGCGGATTTTTGTGGAGGCCTAACTTGTTTGTGGTTGTTATACTGTTGTTTGTGTATATATTGTTTAATTTGATGGCATATATATATTGAAATGTAGACTACAAACATGAAAAGATTAGAACGACAATGGATGTACGAAATATTAGATGAAAGAAAGAAACCCAGAGTTGAATTTTCCAATGGGGTTAGGGAGTTTATGGAATCTGCTGTCCAATGTAGTTCATACAAAAATTTAGGTGAGATGAGGTGTCCATGTAAGAAATGCAAAAACACAGCTTTTAGATTGAGTGCGAATGTTCGAAATCATTTTTCCAAATATGGTTTTGTTGATGAATACTATGTATGGACGCATCACGGTGAGGAGTTGTCCACCGTAGAAAGTTCAAGTACAAGTGTTGTAGGTAGTGAAAATCCATATCGAGAGTTGGTGGAAAATGCTTTACGTTTTGACGTTGACGGCATAATGGAGGGGCGACTCAATCCCGATGACCTTTCCGACGAAGAAGTGCGTTACGAAACCCCACACGCTACTGTGTCTTCATTTTTGAAAATGTTTGAGAAAGCTGAAAAACCATTGTTTGAGGGAAGTACGATGTGTTTGTTCCAAGCAGCAACTAGGTTGTTAACACTCAAATGTGAGCACAACTTGTCTTTTAGATGTTTGAATGTTATTATCTCGTTCATTGGCGACATTATTCCAAAGAATAATCAAATGTCGCGCAATTTTCATGAGATTAAAAACGTGCTCAAAGGATTGCAATTACCACATCAAAAAATCGATCCATGTCCTACCTGATGCATGCTTTTTTGGAAAGAAGATGTTAATCTCGAGGAGTGCAAAAAATGTCATGCTAGTCGGTATAAAATTAGACCTAATTCAAGTGGGAGACGAGTACCTTGTAAACTAGTAACTTATTTTCCGTTGGAGCCAAGGTTACAATGACTTTTTGCAACCAAACTCATAGCAGGTGAGATGAGTTGGCACCATAAAAACTCTCGATTAAGAGAAACTGGGACAATGTCACACCCAAGTGACGGTGAAGCCTGGAAGCATTTTTATAATATGCATCCTGAATTTGCAAGTGAGCCTCGTAATGTTCGGCTAGGGTTGTGTACAGATGGGTTTTCTCCTTATGGGCAATTCGGGCGGTCTTACTCATCGTGGCTTGTTATCCTTACTCCGTATAACTTGCCTCCCTGGTTATGCATGAAGAGACAATTCATGTTCTTATCTTTGATTATTCATGGTCCTAAAAACCCTAAGGAACAAAACTTCTTATTAAAGGCTGCATTAATGTGGACGATCAATGACTTTCCTGCAAATGGCATGCTTTCCGGTTGGAGTACAAGTGGATATCGTGCTTGTTCTTATTGTCAAAACCACAAATCATTTTACCTTAATCATAGTATAAAGGTTTGTTGGGTTGATTGTCACCGTGAATTTTTACCACCTCAACATCCGTTCCGCACAAATTGTAAGCATTATCTAAAGAATAGGCAAACCGAGGATCGCATTGCCAAAAACAAATTATCCGGTGATGAGGTGTGGGCTTCGGTAAAAGATTTACCGAAGGTAGTTGATGCTTCTGCTCAAGAGTTGAAAACATAAAAGACAAGAAAGAAGGTTGGTGCAGACAAAGCATATTTTGGGAACTACCTTGATGGAAAACATTGTTGATTCGACATAACTTCAATGTGATGCACATTGAGAAAAATTTCTTTGAAATCTTATCAATACGGTCATGAATGTAGAAAATAAAACTTCCTTTGGACTTAAAGAAAATGCCGACTTTCTTGAACTTTGTGCAAAACGGCCCACGACATCTAGGTTTGTATTGAACACCGCGGAGAAGAAGGCTCTTTGTGAATGGGTAGGTGCTTTGAAATTTCCGTTTTGGCCTCGTTTGTGACGGGAATTTCCGTCACAAACCCGTGTTCATTTAGTAGTGTTCGGTCACACCTATAGGATGAAACCCTAATTGTAACTAATTATTTGTATATGATACAGTTGATTAGTTCATTACATATATTTGATATGTACGAGAGTTAATTGTTAGAAATTGAGTTAGGAACTCAAATTTGATCAAGTTTATTTTTCAATAATGCAATAATTGACTAATAAACTTATAACTTATTTTAATATGATTAAATTAGATCTAACTTAGTATTTAATCATTAATTTACTAAATTAGATGAGGTTTTACATATATTTTGAGGTAGAGGTAATTAGTTAATTATATTTAAAAGAAGTTGTAAAATAAATTAAATAAGCATTATGGGACCCATTATATATTGATATAATGGTAAAATATTACTTTAATGTTAAGTACATATTGTTTATTAATTTGTGTCATTTAATTGTTATATGATCAAATTAACACTTAATTATATAAGATAATTAAGCGTATGATTAATAAGTATTTGTGGGACAAATATCAAAAATCAAATTGGACCATAATAATAAGCCACATGTGGCCGGTCATGGCATGTGAAGAAAAGAATGATTTTATTCTTTTTTTCTTACACAATACTGCATTTGATTGTGACATAACCTTCATACTTTAATCATTCTCACATTACCTACATTCCACCTTATTGCATGTGAATAAATTAACAAAATAAGAGGCCATATGGACATGTGAGGTCCGGCCATAGTGGCTATAAAATGGACAATAGTTGTTCATTTTTTCACTACTTTATTTTGTGCTTAATTCACACATCTCTCTAAAAAACTCATCTTCTCAGTAAACTCTCATAATATTAATATTTACTAAGTATTACTAGTATAGTAATATATACTAATATTAGTAGTATTATATCTATCTTATTATCTAGTTAATAATAAGGTTAGATTATTTGGTTTCATCTTGGTGCAACTTAAAGGAGGTCTTCTACTTTGGAGATTATTTTAGGATCATCCTTTATTATAGCTCAAGAACAATAAGAAGAAGTTCTTATTGTGCCCCATTTATTTCCATTACAATGTGAGGAAATTTCTTCTTTGATATAATGTCTTTATTCTTGCATCCATGTTACATAGATCATTAAACACTAAATTAACAAGTAATTTAGTAACTAATTAGAGGAGTTTAATTAAGGTATATTGACTTACATGTGGTATCAGAGCCAGGTTGTAGCATGCATGTTCATTTTGGAAATTTTTATTAAAGTTATAAGATAACTAATAAATCAAAAATTTGAGTTAAAATATGATTTGGATGAAATGGTTTGGTGCATGTTTACCTAGTAACGTCAAAATGTTTGTGGTCAAATTTTGTGATTTTAGGGAATAATTTGCTATTTATTTTGATATTTGGTTTTTAAACCGAGTTAATATGCATTTTTATGTTAAAAGTTAACTAAAAATAGTTTCATGTTGATTTTGGCCATGAAATTTTAATATAATTTCACATGCATGTCTTACATACTTTATGTAAAATTTTGTAACTTTTAATTAAGTATTTCATGTTTATTGAGTTTTATAAGATAAAAGTCGATAATATGAGATTATAATGTTCATAAAATTGAAACGTCCTTTTCTAGTCATGAAATGTTTTGGTACATTTTACATTATGTTTTTTAACATCTTGGTGAAAATTTGTAATTTTTTTCACTATTATACTATATTTTATAGTTTTTATTTGATAAAATCGTTAAAAACAAAGTTATTTGTTCATAAAATAAATTCAAATTTTTGGGCAAATATTATTTATATTTGGAGTTCCTGGAAATTTACAACATTGTAAAAAATTTAGTTTCAAATTTTTATGATGTTTATATTTTTTTTTTGGATTTATTTCATAAAAATTATGATTAAACCGTTATATTTAGCAAATCAAATCAAATCGAACTAATTAATGACCAACAAAATTAGTAGGGACTAATTTTGAGTTCTAAAAAAGTTTAGATAATTATTTTGAATTTAAATGAGATTTAAATGTTGATTATTGTTTTATTGGTTAAAAATCAATAAATCCCGTAAAATCGAGCTACAATAAGCATGAATGTGTTTAGGGCGAGTTTGGCATGAATTTTGCACCAATTTATTTTATTTTTGATTGAATGAATGAATGTCATTTATATAATAATTTATGCAAATTTTGTACCTAGTATGGCCTAGTTTTCTTTAATTGTTATTACCCGTAATGTATGGGAATAATGGTTTGGTTGTAATTTTTTATTGCGATCTCGTATCGCCGGTTTGTAATAATTAATAGTTTCATTTTATAGAATAAATGTATAATAGGAATTTGTATATTTTTATATTTGTAATTATTTATTATGAAAACCGGTGACTCCCTCAAGACGGTGCCTTTTTGTGGAAGGCGTTCCAAGTGAAAAGGCAAGGAACCAAGGAGTTGGTTTTCGAATTTGTAATTATCTAGTTAATTAGATTAGCTAGGTGGCCATACTAGGATTTTTCTGTTGCTTGGTTGCTTACTTTATTTTCGCTCATGCCAAAATCGTCACACATGCATTTTATTTTTCCGCTATTGTCAACTCAACGTTATTCGCAATTCACCAATTTAGTTCACTTATAGGGAATTAATGACAAAATTGACAGGATCTCTCACATATTATAAATTGAGATTAGCCTTACCAATTAGTAACACCTATGAATTCCTTGTTCATTAGGGCTACCACGCTCGTGGGTCTCTTTTTAGTTCGGGTAACTAGGGTGATAAGATCACAAGCCAAAATTGGATTGGACTCAACGAGATAAGCGTTATATTGGGACTAGGAGATGGATTTAGTTGAAATCCGTCAACCAAGAGTTCTACGGGTAGAATTAGTCAAGTAATGACTTACCATTTTTAGATAAGGGTAGCATACGATGACTATTTTTATTTAAAGATGAGTCTTGGAATCATTTATATAATTTAGTGAGAGGTCATTATATAAATGCTAAACTTGTTAAAATGTTTCTCAAGTAAATTATCATAACAATGAATATTTATAAATTTATTTTTGTTGTAATAACCATATTCGCACGTTGACAACATCATGGAACACCGCAACCTTGGGTAAGGACTCATAGTTGAGGTCCGTCATGGACAAATGTGTCCTAAAATATGACGGTAGTAACTTTGTTGAATTGGAATCAACGATCAAAAGCGCCGCGATATCCGATAACGTGCTTCACTACTTGATCGAAGCCCCTCCCACCGAACCCGGGTCAAGATTGACCGCGGCGGTTCGGGCCGAATATGACCTTTATTTGAAGGTTTCCAATGACGTCAAGAATGTCTTGATTTGGTGCATCTCACCCAAACTCAAACTCCAATTGATATCTCTCAATGCGTATGGGGTATTCACGAGTATAACATCAATGTTTTCGCAAGCCCCTAAAATTCTTCAATATGAGGCGGCAACGAATTTTTTTCACACTAAACTCCAAAAGGGCGAAAATGTTGGCCCACATGTGCTCAAAATGGTTTAGCATCCCAATACCTTAGAGCGTCTAGAGTACAAGATTCCTAAGGAACTAGTGGTGGGTAGAATCCTTCACTCACTCACACCAAAATTCACCAACTTTAGGGTGAGCTACAACATGAACAACATGGAAAAGAGTTTCGATGAACTCCATGCACTCCTCACCCAAGCGGAGAGGGACATGGAGGCTAGTGGGAGTGAAACCAAGGATGTTCTTTCAATGCAATTGAAGAACATGAACCTTGGAGTGAAGAAGGACAAAGGAAAGGGTATGACTCTTTTCAAGAAAGTTGGCAAGGGAAAGGGCAAGGTCTTTATGAAACCCAAGCCCAAAGTCTACAAACACGCGGACGCGGATTGCTATTATTGTAATGGCAAACGGCATTGGAAACGCAATTGCCCCAAATACTTGAAAGACAAGAAAAACGGTTGTGTGACAGCGTCATGTAAAATTCTTTCATCGCTCTATATGATAGATATGAACTTTGCTAGTACATCTTCTTGGGTATTTAATACCGGTTGTGGTTCTCACCTTTGTAATCATGTACAAGGGCTAAAGGACGCGCGAGCACTAGCCAAGGGTGACGTGGACTTGCGCATGAGAAATGGAGCTAAGGTAGACGCAGTTTCTGTGGCCACCTGCGTTCTTCTTTTGCCTAATGGTTTAGAGTTGTATTTAAATAATTGCTATTATGTATCAACTCTTACCAAGAACATTATCTCTATTTCCGTCTTAGATATGGAAGGTTTTTCTTTTTGGATTAAGAACAATCGTTGTACTTTTTCTTTTAATGAAATGGTTTATGGCGAGGCCATTTCTATTGGAGATATTTATGTTCTAGATATTGCAAAAGAGGTCTATCATGTAGAAAACAAGAGGCTTAAAACAGGTGAACCTAATCAGTCATACATTTGGCATTGTCGTTTAGGGCACATAAATGAACGACACATAAAGAGACTTGTTTCATCTAAAGTACTCAAACCATTCGATTACGAATCTTATGGTATATGCGAATCTTGTCTTTTTGGCAAGATGACTCGTGCTTCTTTTACGCGAAAAGGGACACGAGCAAGTGAAGTATTAGCCTTATACATACGGATGTGTGCATCCCAACGACTCTCCAAGCTAGAGGTGGTTATCACTAATTCATTAGTTTTACCGACGACTATAGTAGATATGGATATGTCTACTTAATGAGGCACAAAAGTGATGCTTTTGAAAAGTTCAAGGAATTTCAAAATGAAATAGAAAACCAATTGAATAAAAAGATTAAAGCCCTACGATCCGATCGTGGTGGTGAATACTTGAACAATGAATTTGATTCACACCTAAAGGATTGTGGTATAGTATCACAATGGACTCCTCCTGGGACACCTCAATTAAATGGTGTGACCGAAAGGAGAAATCGAACTTTATTAGATATGGTTCGATCTATGATGAGTCTGACAGAGCTTCCTGATTATTTTTGGGGTTTCGCTATCTTATCTGCAATATTCTTACTAAATCGAAGCCCGACTAAAGCGGCAAACAAGACTCCATATTAGATATGGACAGGGAAAGTCCCTTATTTGTCGTTCATGAGAATTTGGGGATGCAAGGCATTTGTTAAGAATAAGTCTGACGATAAACTCGCACCCAAATCCAACAAATGTCTATTTGTAGGATTTCCAAGGGAAACACGTGGTTATTACTTGACAACACCAAAATGTGTCGTGTTTAGTAGTTTTTTTAGGTCCGTTTAATGTACTTTTTACGGGTCGTTAGCATCGTTTTATGCTAACCTTAGTCCTTGTAATTATGTTGTTATTTGGTATTTTTAAGTCAAATTTTAGAGTCAAGCCCGCAAGTTAACAAAAGTCAAAGTCAAACCCGAGACCCGAGACCGAATCCGACAATTGGAGTGGGCTAGGAGAAAATTATCAATGCAAGAAAAGAAAGTCCAAAGGTTCAATGGAAGTCAAGGCGAGACTAGCATTCAAAGGGGTCAACGAAAGTCAAGGCGAGCAACCAAGAGTAAAACCTGGCAGTGTAAACGCCGCCAGCGTCACCAGAATGCTGCCGGCGTCTTGGCCTGAGATAGGTGTTTCTTCATTTCCCGTCTTGTCATTTTGAGGCCCATTTCTCGAAGGCCCTAGGTTTTCGAGCCAAGGGTATAAACGTACCAGATTGTAGAGAGAGAAAAGAGACCATGCATTTTCCACAACAAAACACATTAGAATTCTCTCAATTTTTGGGTTCTTCATTTTGGCTTGTAACCTTGAGTTGAACTTTATTTTTGGGTTGTAATTCTTGAATTATGGGTAGCTAATCTTCCATTTCTTAGTGTAATTGGAACAAGTTTTCCTCTTTTAGCATTGTAAGACTCTCTGAACCTTTTGTTCTTTATTTAATACCATTTTCTCATGTTTATTTTCCATTGTTGAATGAATTATTGTTGAGACTAACCATCTTAGCAAGTGTTTGTTTAATTAGTGCTTTGTCTAGATAATTTTGGTTAATTTGTCTTGATATTGTTGAAGCAACCTTGAAAGAATGTAACTTTGGTTTAAAGTTGGAATCTTTTGAGTGGAATTTGGTTTATTGTGTGATTAGAACATGGTTTAGTGTTTTATTACATGATTCTAGCTTGTTTCTTTGGTTTTGTTCATAAAGCTTGCATCTTTGATTTGGGCTCATGTTTTAATGGGTGTAAATTGGGTTGTAAAGGGTCATCCTTGGTTGAATAAATCCATGTTGACTAATTTCTTAGAAACTTGTATTAGATAACTAGAGAAGAGAGGAAAGGAAGAATTTTTACTTTGCTAATTGTTGGGAACTTGGGAAAATTACACTAAGTTAGTTTCTTTATATTTGAATATTTGAATCTTAAGTTCTTGTTGGTTGTTTTAGACTTGTTAATGAATTTCTCAAATCAACCTTTCTCCATATGTGTTATCCTACATGTTTTTGTCATTGTTAATATCATAGTTTGTAATTAATTTAAGTTTGTGTCTTAATTAGTGTCTTAATTAGTGATTAAAGTAATTAGTTAGTAATTAGTTTTGTTAATTGGTTTTTAGAAAGAGTCTAGATTAGTTAATTTAGTTAATCCCGCATTCTCTTGGGTTCGACCCTATTCTTACCATTTACTACCTTTATTTAAGATAGTTTGTGTTTGTTTAGGAGATATAAATTGTTATTTAACCGTAGCTAATTAGCGAAATTAACGACACGTGAATTAGCCTTGTCATTACTTCTACAATAAACACGAGGACAAAGTGTTTGGGTCTCGTGATGCAGTCTTTTTAGAAACGATTTTATTTCTAAAAGACAGAGTGGGAGAAAATATAAACTTGACGAAGTCCAAGAGCCACAAACTGAAAAGGACGTAGAGGAAAATGTTCCCTCTTCGTCTAATGCGGTCATAAATCCTTCGGAACCTAGGAGATCAATCAGAATTAGTCATCAACCTGATAGATACCTTGGTATTATAGAGGAAGGTGGTCACTACAATGTGTTAATTTTTCTAAGTAACGAACTTATTACCTACAAAGCAGCCATTTTTAGTCCCGACTCAAAGCTATAACTAGGAGCCATGCAATCCGAAATGGATTCTATGTACGACAATCAAGTATGAGATTTGGTTGATTTACCTAAGGAGGTAAGACCTCTTCAGTGTAAGCGGATCTATAAGATCAAAAGCGGCATAGATGAATATAATAATGTTTACAAAGCTAGATTGGTGGCAAAAGGTTTCACCCAAGTTCATGGTCTTCACTATGAAGAAACCTTTGCCCAGACGCCATGCTTCGATCCATAAGGATTATCTTAGCGGTTGCCGCATTTCATAATTATGAGATTTGACAAATGGATGTCAAAACCGCCTTCTTGAATGAGATTCTAGAAGAGGAAGTGTAGATGACACAACCTGAAGGTTTTGTGAATCCATCTAATCCTAAGGAGGTATGCAAACTTACGAGATCCATCTATGGTCTTAAACAAGCATCCAGGAGTTGGAATCATCGTTTTGATCATGTAATTAAACAAAATGGTTTCACTCAAAGTGTCGAGGAACCTTGTTTATACATGAAATTTAGTGGGAGTAAAGTAACTTTTCTAGTCCTGTATGTAGATGACATACTACTCATTGGGAATGATATTCCAATGCTCACTTTTTTGAAGGAGTGGCTTGGGATTCATTTCCAAATGAAAGACTTAGGAGAGGCCCAGCGCATCTTAGGCATTCGGATCTATAGGGGTAGATCTAGAAGGATACTATCATTAAGTCAAGAAACTTATATTGATAAAATTCTTGATCGGTTCAACATGAAAGACTCTAAGAGAGGCTTTCTTCCTATGGGTAGTGGTCAGAGTGCCCTACCAAACCCGAGGAGATTGAACGCATGAAATTGATCCCTTACGCATCCGATGTTGGATCAATCATGTATGCTATGATGTGCACTCGTCCCGATGTTGCATATGCTTTAAGCATGACAAGTCGTTACCAAGCTAATCTAGGTGAGAGTCGGTGGATAGCCGTAAAGAACATCCTTGAGAAGGACCAAGGATTCGTTCTTAGTGTTTGGAGGTGAGACTGAGTTGCGTGTAAAGGGTTACACGGACGCCAGTTTCCTGACAGATAGGGATGATATGAAATCCCAATCCGGCTATGTTTATATGATGAATGGAGGAGCTGTATGCTGGAAGAGTTTCAAGCAAAGCGTTACAGCGAATTCTACAACAGAAGAAGAGTACCTTGCAGCGTCTAAAGCTGCAAAGGAAGCTGTGTGGATTCAACATTTTTTGGAAGGACTAGAAGTAGTCCCTACTGCCAAAGATCCTATCACAATTTATTGTGATAACAGTGGGGCTATCTTTCAAGCAAAAGAGCCCAAGTCTAGTAATAAGTATAGACATGTACTTAGGAAATATCATGTAATTAGAGATTACGTGGATAGAAAGGAAATTGACATTTGTAAGGTTGGGACAGATGATAACATTGCTGATCCTTTAACCAAGCCTTTATCAAAGGCTAAGCATCATGGTCATATCGTCACAATGGGAGTGAGACGAGTACCAGAATTTCTTTAGATTATGTAATATGTAATAATTGAATGTTTTATTAATTATTTCATATATGATAATTGCATTTATTGTTCGAGTTTTATTATAAACTCTTTTATTTAGTGTGACTAAATTTTATACTTTGTTTATCTGAATAGATTGTAAGACAATGTTGGACCCTATTCAAGTGAATAGGACGAACTTAATATTTTGTCCCTTGTCACTCAATGAGGTGACGTCTCGAAGTGACTAGATTGTAAGTCGATCGGTGGTTGGTTCAGCACCATGGAGTCATGGAGATGACTGGTCGATTACATAGACAGACTGTATGACACTCTGTCGGACAGTGAACTTTGTAGAGACCCTTAAATCAATTAAGTGATGCCTGGTCGTGGCAGGTTCTTCTATCTTATTCCTATGAGTCGATTCTTTTGACTGGCGATCGTCTATCTGAGTCAGTGCATTTTCCGATTGGCTTTAGTTGGTGTTCTAGGTCGTGCCGTGAAAGGAGGCCGATGGACATCTTCTGGGAATTGTCAACCCACGTTGGGTACAAACATCTTCAAGCCACTTGAGGAGTAGTTACTGTAAATGCGTGGCCACGCTCGGAAAAGGATCTATGGTAGATATTCCGGTCAGACATGTTACTCTCCATATCGAGAAAACCAATCTAGATATAATCAATCGCAAGTGCGACCTGAAAGACACCTTGCGTTGAGTGAGAGATGTGATAAAGAGACAAGAGAATTGGTGACGCACACTTGTGTCAGACAAGTGGGAGATTGTTGGAGTAGGTGTCCTCCACAATAGTGCGCCACATAATAAATCTTATTAAGGAATATAACTGGGATATTTATTTACTATATATATATGATTAGTCAGTTGATTAACGTAAATCAATAACGGTTGTCTGACTAGAGTTTGACGTTATTGTTGTATGACGGCGATGATCAACTGATCCCTTTCGATCACACCTATAGGATAAAACCCAAATAGTAACTAATTATTTGTATATGATACAGTTAATTAGTCCATTACATATATTTGATATGTACGAGAGTTAATTGTTAGAAATTGAGTTAAGAACTCAAATTCGATCAAGTTTGTTTTTCAATTATGCAATAATTGACTAATAAACTTATATCTTATTTTAATATGATTGAATAAGATCTAACTTAATAATTAATCGTTAATTTACTAAATTAGATGAGGTTTTACATATATTTTGGTGTAGAGGTAGATAGTTAATTATATTTACAAGAAGTTGTAAAATAAATTAACTAAGCATTATGGGACCCATTATATATTGATATAATGGTAAAATATCACTGAAATGTTAAGTACATATTGTTTATTAATTTGTGTCATTTAATTGTTATATGATCAAATTAACACTTAATTATATAAGATAATTAAGCATATGAGTAATAAGTATTTGTGGGGAAAATATCAAAAATCAAAATGGACCATGATAAGCCACATGAGACCGGTCATGTCATGTGAAGAAAGGAATGATTTTATTATTTTCTTTCTTACACTATACTCCATTTGATTGTGAAATAACCTTCATACTTTAATCATTCTCACATTACCTCTACTCCACCTTAGTGCATGTTAATAAATTAACAAAATAAGAGGCCATATGGACATGTGAGGTCCGGCTGTAACAACCCGAAAAGTACCCAATTTTTCTAGTGAAATATCTTACGAATACTTTTCAGTCTGTTTAAGTTTTAAAGTGGAATTTATTGTTTCCAGTTGAATTTTGAAATTCCGAGTTCGTATTTGGAATTTTTGAGAGAGTCCATGAGAATCCCGTTTTTAAGTCGACTTTGACTTCCGTTGACTTTTCCCGACTCGCCTTGTGAGTTTGAAGACCCGAAAATTTATTTAAAAAAAATAATTATTTTAATTTATTTTTATTAAAGATTTATTTGGATTTGAAAAATTTAATATAATTATTTTGATTTATTGGAATTAAAGTAAACTTTTACGGTTTTAACTCCGAACGTCATTTACTATTCCCGGAGTCATGTAAATCCCGAAACAAACCCGAAACTCGACTTTGGCCATGAGTCACTACGCCCATGTCACCTTTTTCCACTCACTTTTGGATATTTTCATTATTTTGATTAATCTAATAATAATATCTAAGATATTTATTAACTTTATCGATCCGTTAACGAAAATTACACAAATCGTTTACAAAACAGACCCGACAAGCACCATATCACACGGCACTCCCTCCTCTCTTAGGCCTTGATATTTTCCTTTCTTTTGATTACAATAACATATTATCTTGATATTTGATTTAATTAACTTAATATCTAATTAATTACCGTAATATAATTATTAAACCCGAGTCAATTCCGTAACAACAATTTCAAAACCCGACTCCATATTTTATCTATATGTACACGGCCCAACCTCACCATTACTCACTAACAACTTTTCATTTTACAATAAATCAAATTAAGATCTAATTAACACTTTCTTTAATCGTTCTTCATCGTTCTTCGTTGTTCATCGTCGTTCTTCGTCGTTCTTGAGCAAAATCATCATAAAACCTTCATTTCTTATTCAAATCCGTCCTAACTTATATTTCTAGAATCTCCTCTTCGCTCTCCATCTTCAAGTACGGTTTATTTTCAATTCCGACAAAATCGTTTTCAACACTTTAATTATGGAAAATCAAGTTTTAATTCTAACAATATTATTCTTGTCATTTCTTATAAGGGGAAGATTTTGAAGACGAGTTTGGTGACTCGTATATTTTGGGGTGAAGATTAGTAGACGGGTTTTTCTTTACTTCTTATTTTTGGTGCTACTTGATTTTGCTAGCTAAGGTAACGATTCCGAGTTACTCGACGAATTAATGTTACATAGCTTTTGTTTCTTTTGTTTTTGGTTCATCTTTTGTTTTAGTTCATATTATGGTTACTTATGATTTTTAGTAGTAACATGATAAGTAGTATGATTTTTATGATTGTATGGAATTTTTAATATGTTTAGTGTTCTTGATGAATTTGATGATTGGTTCATAATAATGATTTTTGTATGAATGATGGTTGGATTGGTTGTTAAAATGGATGTTGTTAATTAAAAATCATGTTGAAATAAATTGGGGTTGTTGTTTTGGTGGTGGCCGAATTGGGTGGCTGGAAACCAGCCCAAACCGGCCGGTTCGGGCCTGGTCAGACCGGTTCAAGCCGGTCCAGCCCGGTCTGGATTTGGTTCGGGGTTTGGTCCTTGGGAGTTGTGTCGATACTTGATTGTTTTGTTGTTGTTTTGACGGGTTTTAAATATGTTAAAGCATGCGGGAAATATTAAGAAACGAGTTTAGAATTGTCGTCTCAAAACAGGCCCAAACCAGGCCGTGGGCCCAGTCCAGGCCCGTGTTAGGTCCGGCCCAAATCAGCCCATTAGTCACCTTTTTAGTCTTGTGACGGTTTTTGAGTTTAGTGTTAATTTATCGTGTTTTGTAATATTTAGCAAGTGGGAAATTTTAATAAGTAAATTATTTAATTAAAAGTATTTTTCATAATATTATAATTCCTCACATGTTAGAAATTATAATACGAGATTGTAGTTTAAATTGATATCCTTTAAGTCAAACGGGTTTTCGTAATATTTAATAATTCACATGTTAGAAGTTTTAATAAAATAAGCATGAATTGAATATGATGATTTTATGTTGAAGTCTATGTGGTAAAGACTCTGTTTCTAGCCGGTTTGACCAAACGGGTTTGGTCAAACTAAGATCTAGTCAGCCACGTTTTGACTGATGACCCGTCGCGGGACTCGGGTCGGGGATTTGTCTTCAAGTAAGGTTGTATTTAATTAATGAATTAGCCTTAGTAGATATGAGGCGATATGATATTTGATTATGATTTATATGCAATTAGTCACATGATAGGAAGTTTTCCCGTGACTGTTTGATTGTATGATATATGTCGTGTTGACTAAGTACCCATAGAGAATTATGAGTATATGGCGTATTGACCATTCTAATTCTAAATGAGTATCTTGGACCATGACATTGATAGGCCTTACTATCTTTAAAGAGTATATGTTCATGGCTTGATAGCTTTTGTGTCACTGGCTTGGGCCTTTTGATACCAAGCCGGGGGCATGGCATCCTAATTGTTTCCACTTTGGGAATGGAGCCAGCTTAAGTACTAGCCAACTCTGCTTAGGGGGTCGACTAGTAGAGATTCTTATGTACTTTTGGTCATGAGACGGGGAATGGAATAGCTGTTGTCGCTAGGTCTGATCAGTCTAGGACTAGGATGTTTTCCTACCTTGTGGTATAGCCTCGAGTTACAGAAGTCGTCTATTGACTGTGCTAAGAACTTATGCCTGTTTGTAGAAGTATTGGTCTTTCATGTTTGTATGATTCTATGCATCTTAGAAGGTGAGATGCAAGCCGGCTAAGGTTGATAGAGTTTGGATTACCGGTTGTTAACTGATTCACATGATTACGTGTTGATTAGGGTTTGAGTGTATCATGGCCATGTTAACGGTAACCTCTGAGCTAGCATACCAGCTTCCCTACCTCGTGTTATAGTTTATTATCGGATTCACATGATAGCTTTCATATGCTAGGTTTTATGTTAGTTAATTGTTTCATAACATGAAAAGCATATCATATATGTTAAGGTTTTGTATTTTCTATATACATTGCTTTTATGTTATTCATGTTTCATTAAACTCGACATTTCGTGGCTGGGAGAACTCGGAGTTACTCCCCCACTGACTGTGGCTTCCGTGTTTATATTTAATGCGGTCGAACAGGTGGTGAATGCATACATTGGGTACATTGCCGAGCTAGCGAGCGAAGTATTACCTTGGACCTATATTCGGTTCTTAGATTGTATATTATTATACACTCTTTCATTTCCGTATTTAGACGGGAGATATGTCTCCCGTCTTGTATATTTCTTTTGTAGAATATTATTCCCGTATTGTAATGACCATTTTTATTTCAGACACCGTCGTTATGTATTCTATCTTTATGTATTTAAATTATTTTTTTCTTTCCGCAAATTTGAGGGTGTCACAGTTGGTATCAGAGCATTTTTGCTCCCGACGCACGTTTGTGTACCCTTGCATTAAATAACTTGACCTTAATAAAATAATAAACTTGTGAGATAGAATGGAAGGATGGGTAGATTAGGATTTATGTTGTAGTCTATTTGTTTATGCTAATTGTTAGGAGTAACTTAATTTGTTTTGTTTCTTATGAAGATGGTTGGACCTCATATAGAAGAGATGGATGTTAGTGCCAACCAAGTTCCTCCTCATAGAGAAGACAATTGCCAAGAAGGCTATGCTTGGGTGGCTAGCCAAATTGCTAGGAGCAATATTACGCCTTATGGTGGTGAGCCGGACCCTACCGAGCTCTCGGAATGGTTTCAAGAGTTGGAAAACCAATTCGACTATTACCAAGTCCTTGAAGAGGACAAGGTAAGGATTGCTCAGTTATTCCTGGTAAGGGAGGCAGACTACTGGTGGTCTATTTCCAATCCCCCCGCTATTCTAGAAATCAATTTCGAGTGGGAATGTTTCAAGTCTCTTGTTGAGGACCGATTTTGCCCCATGAAGCTCACTCAGCAAAGACTCAGAGAATTCATCGATTTCAAGCAAGGTGATTTGAGGACCCAAGACTTCACTACTCAATTCAACCAGCTTGCTCGTTTTGCGCCAGGACTCATCAATGATGATGAAGATAGAGCTTTTTACTATCGTAATAAGCTAAGTGCTTTGCTCCAAAGCAAAGTAAGGAGGAGCTCTACATCTTTCGGAGAATTGTATGATGATGCCCTTCGGGCCGAGGACTCCATGAAGGCCTTTAGTGATGGGGCAAAGATGAAGAGTCCATCTCCTTTTTCCTCTTTCAATCCAAGGTCAAATTTCCATGACAAAAGACGTTTCGCTTCCTCTTCCTCTAATGCCGATGGTAAGAGTAAACGTCATTCTTCCCGAGCAACAATGATCTTAAGGGTCGTATCTGTTTTGGGTGCAGGCTGCCTATGCATCCAGGTATTGGCTGTTTCAACAAGCCAATTGTGTGCTATGCTTGTCGGAAACCGGGACATAAGTCTAATATATGTCCTGAAAAGAAGAAGACAGCTTTTATACCAGATACTTCTGGGAGACCGAGGGGTAGAATTCTAATGAGCCGCACTAAGGCCGATGCTCAACCAGACGTTATGACTGGTATGTTTTCAATTTAAGAAATACCGTGTTTAATTTTATTAGATACGGGAGCTTCTTTATCCTTTATTTCGAGGAGATTACCCGATAAATTACCTCTCAAAGCTTCAACTGGAGAAAGTACTCCTATATCTTTACCGTCCGGAGATAGTGTCTGGTAGTTTCACTTCCTTAAATCAACCTCATTTCTTTTCTCGCCTTCGTCTTTTAATTTCTTCTTATCTTAGTCTTTAATAATGCTTCCTAATGTTCCTAGTATCATGATCTTTTATCCCTACTCTCTTGAGAGGTAGTTTTCTTATTAGTTAACGTAAGGGTTAGTAGAGGCGTTTTGAAGGAGTTTCGAATATGATACTTAACCGTTCTATGGAGCTAGTTTCGTGTTTAAATGATTATAGAAAATGGAGAATAAGTTTAGGAAGAAACTATCCTAGTGGTTTTAGATTATGAAAACTTGAAGTTGCAATATCTTTTTGAGGATTGAAATAAGCTTAATAATAGTTGTAGTTGTGGTTAGAAAGTTGAGTGATTTTTAATGTTACTTGGGAATTTGTTGTCGTTAAATGTTGGACCCTAACTGGAATAATTACCTTGTGGAATTTTGGATTTGGATGACCAAACTTGAGGAATATTGTTATAAGCAAAAGCCGATGTATTGAGAGTTGGAAGAGATAAATAAATTGATTTACGGTTGCATTGCCCTATGTTTGGCAAAAGTTAAGTGAATCGAGATTTGTGTGACTAATCTCTTTGAGGTTTCGAGATTCAACTTTTGAGAATGAGAAGGTTCATTGTTAATAATTTGGGGTAATGAATTTGTGGAATAAATTGGATTAAAGGATTTCATAGTAAGTTCTTTACTTTGTGGTTGTTAGCGGTCTTGTTTCCCTAATTATAAATATTTGGATGGTGGTTTCCAATAAGAGTTTTAATGTACCTTAGAAGATTTTAATTAAATTTGAATAATTAGGAGTTGCTACTCGATGTGTCATGCTTATGAAATATTTTGGTAGGAATCCGAGGATTTAAAATATTGAGGATATATTGCACTCTCTTGAGGACTAGATTCTGTTGCAGTTAGTATTTTCGAGTTGCGATCGACATTTGAATTTTCATGGAGGGAAGATAGTATTGGGGTTCATCCTTCTTTCTATTCGATTTATTCTTTCGAATATTTCGTTCCTTCTATAGAATATCATTTCTTATAGGTAGATTACTAGAAGCTTTAGTTAGAAATTTTAGGCATAGATAGTAGAGTTATTACCTTTACTATAAAATTTTTGAACTAAAAGCTTTTGGAAATATTTTAATGATTTCAAGTATTTTACCGTCAAGGAGTGTTGAGACTCGTTATTGGAGACGTTCGATAACTAGTTTTCTCATTTATTGATGCAAAAATGTATCTTTTGAGTCTTTGACTTGGGACGTCGATGTTCTTAACCGCGGACGAGAACCTTCCGTTCCATGGATAAGACCCTGTATTTTTAATACAAATATATTTTTAACAGTTTTGAAATAGACCTACATATATGTTACTTTCCTTCTTCTAAGTTTCGAGGACGAAACTTTTTAAAAGGAGGGGTGATTGTAACAACCCGAAAAGTACCCTATTTTTCTAGTGAAAATATTTTTACGAATACTTTTCAGCCTGTTTAAGTTTTAAAGTGGAATTTATTGTTTCCAGTTGAATTTTGAAATTCCGAGTTCGTATTTGGAATTTTTGAGAGATTCCATGAGAATCCTGTTTTTAAGTCAACTTTGACTTTCGTTGACTTTTTCCGACTCGCCTTGTAATTTTGAAGACCGAAATTTTATTTAAAAAAATAATATTTTTAATTTATTTTTATTAAGATTTATTTGGAATTATGATAATTTAATATAATTATTTTGAATTTATTTGGAATTAAAGAATAACTTTTACGGTTTTAACCCGAACGTCATTTAACTATTCCCGAGTCATCTAAAATCCCGAAACAAACCCGAAACCCGACTTTGGCATGAGTCACACGCCATGTCACCTTTTTCCACTCACTTTAGGATATTTTCATTCTTTTTATTAAACTAATAATAATATCTTAGATATTTATAACTTTATCGATCCGTCAACGAAAATTACGCAAATCGTTTACAAAACAGACCCGATTCTTCTAACATCACACGGCTCCCTCTCCTCTAATAGGACTAGATATGTTCTTTCTTTTTCATTACAATAACATATTATCTAGATATTTGGTTTAATTAACTTAATATCTAAATTAATTATCTATTATAATAATAAAACCGGAGTAAATTCCGTAACAACAATTTCAAAACCCGATTCATAGTTTCCTCTATAAACCACACGGCCCCCCTCACCACACTGACTCACTTAACAAACTTTTATTTTACAAGCAATCAAAATTAAGATCAATTAACACTTTATTTGAATGTTCTTCATCGTTCTCGTCTTCTTCATAGTTCTTCGTCGTTCTTGAGCAAAATCGTCATAAAACCTTCATTTCTTATTCAAATCCGTCCTAACTTATATTTCTAGAATCTCCTCTTCGCTCTCCATCTTCAAGTACGGTTTATTTTCAATTCCGACAAAATCGTTTTCAACACTTTAATTATGGAAAATCAAGTTTTAATTCTAACAATATTATTCTTGTCATTTCTTATAAGGGGAAGATTTTAAAGACGAGTTTGGGTGACTCGTATATTTTGGGTGAAGATTAGTAGACGGGTTTTTCTTTACTTCTTATTTTGGTGCTACTTGATTTTGCTAGCTAAGGTAACGATTCCGAGTTACTCGACGATTTAATGTTACATATCCATTGTTTCTTTTGTTTTTGGTTCATCTTTTGTTTTGTTCATGTTATTGTTATTTGTGGATTTTAGGAATAACATGATAAGTAGTAATGATTTTTATGTTGTATGGAATTTTTAGCATGTTTGGGGTTTTTGACATATTTGAATGATTTAATTATAATCATGATTTTTGTATGGATGATTGTTAAAATGGTTGTTTGTTAATTAAAAACATGTTGGAATTTATTTGGTGTTGTTGGTGGTTGGAACCGTGGAGAAAGGCTGAAAAAAACCAGCCCAAACCGGCCGGTTCAGGCCCGGTTCAGGCCGGTTCAGGCCCGGTCCAGGCCGGTCTGGATTGGTCCGGATTTGGTCCGTTGGTTTTGTGTCGATGTTTGATTGTTTAGTTGTTGTTTTGACGGGTTTTAAATATGTTAAGCATGCGGGAAAATAGTAAGAAACGGTTTTAGAAATTTTAGCCAAATTAGCCTAAAACAGCCCGTGGGCCCAGTCCAGGCCCGTGTATTGTTCGGCCCAAATCAGCCCATGAGTCACCTTGTTGGACTTGTGACGGTTTTTGAGTTTAGTGTTAATTTATCGTGTTTTGTAATATTTAGCAAGTGGGAAATGTTAATAAGTAAAATATTTAATTAAAAAGGTTTTTCATAAAATTATTATTCTCACATGTTAGAAATTCTAATACGAGATCGTAGTTTAATTGGATATCCTTTAAGTCAAACGGGGTTTTGGGTATAATATAATCTAATTCACATGTTAGAAGTTATAATAAAATAACATGTAATGAATATGTTGATTTTATGTCTATGTGATAAAGACTCTGTTTCTAGCCGGTTTGACCAAATGGGTTTGGTCAAACTAAGATCTAGTCAGCCCCGTTTTGACTGATGACCCGTCGCGGGACTCGGGTCGGGGATTTGTCTTCAAGTAAGGTTTTATTTAATTATTTAATTAGCCTTAGTAGATATGAGGCGATATGTTATTTGAATATGATTTATATGTAATTAGTCACATGATAGGATGTTTTTCCCGTGACTGTTTTATTATATGGTTGGGGTCGTGTTGACTAAGTACCCATAGAGAATTATGAGTATATGGCGTCTTGACCATTCTAATTCTAAATGAGTATCTTGGACCATGACATCGATAGGCCGTACTGTCTTTAACGAGCATACGGAGTTTACCGCTTGATAGCTTTTGTGTCCCTGGCTTGGGCCTTTTGATACCAAGCTGGGGGCATGGCATCCTAAGAGTTCCGCTTTGGGAAGGGAGCCAGCTTAAGTACTAGCCATCTCTTCTTAGGG
>JAIUZE010046368.1:0-20731 GCA_022085475.1 Heliosperma pusillum
TGCATGATTTTACTTTTGTATTTCCTTATATGTACGTTTAATGTGATATGGCTGAGAGAACCCGGAGTTACTCCCCACTGATTGTGGCGTTCATGTTTTTCATGAATGAACAGGTTGCGTGCATGGATGGCTTTTTGTTTGACTATTTTGGGTTCGGGTGTGAGCTAGCGGGCGTTGTCCCTGGAAGTTCACCTCTAGACGAATTTAGCTAGTTTTGTTAAACACTTGTTCTTTGCTAACATTTTAAGAGACTCCGTCTCTTTGTTGTATTTTCCGCATTTAGTTGTAATATTTTGACACTCCTCGTCTTATTTAACTTGCATGTATAAAAGTTTTTAAAACTACCTATTTCCGCATTATAATGCACATGCTTGTTTGTTTTATTTTTCCGCATTCGCGAGGGTTGTCACAGTGGGTGTCACGGCTACTTGAGTCGAAAGGGGTTGTTGATTTGGATTGTTATGGTGTTACCTTAAAGGATGATATGTGTGATACGTTCTTGAAATTTATGAAATTGGAGGCTTATGGTCCGAAATTGATGTTTATGACCAAGGGTGGTTCGGGTATGGTGAGACCGGTGGTGGCTGACTTTTCGGGGATCGAATCTAAGTTGGATGTTTTTATGGGAAGAGTGATGGAGCGCCTTGATGAGCAAGATAAGAAGATTGATGCGGTTGTTGACAAAGTTGTCAAAACCGTGGCAATGGGGTCCACTAGCTCCACCCGTGACCATGGTGGGTCGGGTGTGAGTAGTGAGTTGAGGTCTTGGATGACGGGTGTTGATGGTTGCCTAGCCAAATTAGAGAGGAATGTTGTCGATATTCGACAAGAGATGTTCAGGCAAAGGGATCGGATGCAATTCTTGGTGAGCCAAGGAGGTGCATTGGTGAAGAGCGGTTCGGAAATGCGTGAGGGGATGCACACTATTTTTGATGCGACATAGGCTCTTTCTTTGAAGGTTCAAAACTTCGATGTTTGCCTCACCGCCCAAGCTAATCATGTGTCGACGTGCCTTGATCGCCTTTCTACTCTTGAGTACTGCACCCGACCCGACTACATTAACCCCAACATCATCCGACAACCCAAAATGTCTTGATCTTCTTACCTTAACTTGTTTGTTTCTTAAACTACTTAACCATTCGGCCCATTTTGGCTTTTTATACTCTATTCATTCGGCCCAAATGGAAACTAACAATATTATTGTGGTTTGTAGTTTTTAATTGACATTTGATATTTGATTTTGCTTGTTACATATCGTTTAATATTGCGTATTTTGCATATTTATTTCTTGCCTTGGAGAATGTTATTCTAGTCATTTTATATCCTTGTTCTTGTCTTTTCAATGATGCCAAGAGGGGGAATAAATGATATGATTTGAGTCTTTGCTTAAGCTTGCTCCTTGTCAAGACTCGTTATCTCTTAAAGTCTTTCAAGTTATAACTTTGGCTAAGTTGTTATGTTCTTGCGATCAAAGTTGCTATAACTTTGGAGTGCTTTGTTGAGGGGGAACCATACTTAGTCACAATGTTAAGAGAAATCATAAGAGACTTGTCATCATCAAAAAAGGGGAATTTGTTGAACCTATTTTATAGTTTTGATAATGACATATGTTTCATTAATAATGTGCTTTACTTGATATATCATATGCGTGTAATTGTGTGCTTTAGTCTTATTATAGCTAGCAACAATTATGAGAAGAATGATCAAAGTTATAAGAACCTCAGGCATAACTTTGACAAAGACTGTGAGACAAAGTTATAACAACTTCAGGAATAACTTTGGAAGTTTACATGGAAGTTATAGCTACTCAGTCATAACTTTAAAGAAAATCGCTTCAAGCAAGATCTACCTCAAATAACACAAGACTCAAGATGGAGGGTCTTTGTGATCAAGATGAAGAGATGCTCCGTATACTGAAAATCTTTGTGAAGATTAGATAGTATAGGTCGTCATTCGGTAACTATTCCATTCGAGAGATTTTATGTTCAAAGTTATAGCTTTAGCCTATAACTTTGGATGATAAATGTTGATGCATGATTTTGGAAATAAAATGTTTTAAATGTTTTCAAAAGTGAAAGAGTATTTTTATATTTATCAAAAGTTTTAATAGAGAATATATTTATGAGATTCTATTGGTTAGTAATACAACTTATGAGTTGTCATGCTACCTAGGGCTTCTAATATATTCTATCTCAATTTGTTGTTAACCTAATAAGCCCACCTGGGGTTTGAGCCATCTAGGGCTTTGTGTAAACCAAGGGATATTGCCTGATGTGGTCGTTATACACCAAAAATAAAACCTAAGTCAACTAACTAAGAAGATAGCGGAAGTAGGGTCGATCTCCACAGGGAGGAAACTAATTAACTGAAATCTAAATCTGCAAGTAAGAAACTGGGGGTTTTGAATTTGGATTAACTAACTGAATAGGATTAAAGGAAGAGAAGTAAAAGATAGAAATAAATAAGAAATAAATCAGATAAGAGAGAAATATGCTAGGGTTCGGTCTACTGCAGTATCAGCATCTATTAGGCAACTAAGTCAGTCAATCTTTATTAATAAGAAGAGCAATGGTTTTCTCCTCTCGGTCTCAAACCGCCCTAGGGATTTTCCTAATTAACTCTCGTCCTCTTAGGAGTCACCTATCAATTCTAAGCAAGCCTTCCCTTCCAATCTCTCGATCCAGGTCGGGGTTAACTACCTAGCCTAGTCTCTTGTGTGCACTCATTCGACTAAACCTCAATTAAATTGCAAAGATCGATTCTCACGACTAGCTAAACTAATCTATCCTAACATGCCTCTACTACAGTTTCCTTCATCCCAACATACAAGAGAATTAACTACACATGTTATGAACTATGCTAACAAAGACGATTAAATATATGACATAAGACATAATAAAACCGAAATTAACAAGCATGAACAATAACGCAGCAGTAATTAAGAAAGAGAAACAGTAATTAAGACTAAGATTAAGAAAGAGAGAAAAGAAGAAAGGAGTTTACAATCTTAGCAAATCCGGCGTAAAGAACAAATCCTCGTCGATTAACCCGAATGTAAACCAAAGATTAAAGAGTTATGAAACTAATGAAAGATTAAAGCTAATAATTCCGAACCCTAAGGTTCAGAATCCTAATGATTCTGAATAATTAAAACTGACGACAAATAAGAGTTTATATAGGCATAACACGACTCTTAAACCTAATTAAGCTATGGACTTAAGGCCCATGATAGATTCTACTCGATCGAGGGAAATAACCACTCGATCGAGGACTTTATTGGAGAAAATCACTCGATCGAGTAACAATTCTACTCGATCGAGCAACTTTTCAGCAGCTACTTACTCGATCGAGCACAGGACAGCTCGATCGAGCAACTATTCTCTTCCACGCTCCTCGATCGACCAAATATATAATCGATCGAGGTCTTTTGGCCTATCGTGTAGTGTTGGACTTGGCTTTGGGCTTGATTGCGAGCGGTTTCACGCTTTCCCATGCAAGAGCTTCTGTTCCGTTCCTTCCATTCTCCTAAATGCATGCAAAGTGGACTGTTTCGGCTCGGTTTCCGCTACTACGCAGCTTGTACCTACAAAATAGTAATGAAAGTACAAAGTAGCCAAATAGGGGCATATAGTGATATAATATCACTTAAATGACATAGAAATGCGTGCATAAATGGACTAGAAAGTCTATATAAAATACACGCATCAAACTTCCCCAAACTAAACCTTTGCTTGTCCTCAAGCAAACTAAATGCAACTAAATGGAACAAAATAAACCTAGGGCAATGGAGCAAGTCTCATAGCTAACTACAAGTCAATACTAAACAGTTCAATGCACTCATTCAATCGTTACAAAGCTTAATACGAAAGTGAACGAATTTATACAATCTTGGAAATAAATTAGATTTTCGACCTTGCAAGACTCAACCAAATTCGGACTCTCACGGGTCACTCTTCTCTCAACAAGCAAATGGTAAGTAAATATGTGTAAGAAAGAGAGAAGAAAATATAGTCACTCACCTAGACTACGACCGACACAACATGCATTGCTAACTAACATGAAAGATGATTCAAGCACCGTACACACGCATACCACCGTTCAAGGGCAATCACGTGCCGAATATTTGCAAAAATATGGATATGTGAAGCTAATTGGTAAGAAGGGGCAAAACATCTAATGGAAATGTGAGGGTAGATAGCCAAGCTAGTTCCTAACAAGACCGCAATAGAACTCGTTCCATCTTCCAACAATAAAAAATTAAGCTCGATGCCTTAACATATATAGGCATATACGACACAAATTCCATAAAACACCTCGACAAAATAATAATAAGCGTAGGAGGCGCAAAAACAAAAACTTCAGCCAAATTATTTTTCTCATCATATTTTTTTCCATTTTTTCTTTCTTTTCTTTTCTTTTTCTTTTTTCTTTCTTGGCTGACTGAGGAAAACACTCGATCGATCAGAACAAGTCACTCGATCGAGGCACATAAACACCAAATATGCTCGATCGAGCTAAACAAAGTACTCGATCGAGACACTATTCTTACTTCTCTTCTTTTTCTCGCAAATACCCACTCCAATCAATGAAAACGAGCCCAAACTGACGCAATGACATAAAATACCTCGACTACTAAACTAGCTCAGCAAAGGTAGGCTTAATTTAGGATGTAGTTAAGGGCAACAGGCAGATATGGCTTTATGTGGAGTTAATGGGGTAGAATGAGGAAAAGGGAGATGCAAATATTCTCAAAACACGTAATACCGACCACAAACCCAATGCGTGCAGGCAATAAGAAATCAAAATTCATATACAAGCAAATGACACAAGATGTGGGGAGTAACTACTCTCATTCCTAGATGAACTGGTCATGGATGTCACCAGTTATAGGCTCTAAAATCTCAGAATATATAAGTAGTTTGCCAAAAAGTTGAGTCAAGTCTAATAATCAAATTTAAATTCCAAGACAAAATTCATAGTTCACTATTTCGATTTTACTAAATAACTCAAGAAAGGTGCAAAAAATAGCAAAAAATAAACTTGTAGTGCAATTTCATCATGAACAAGACTCCAATCCGACTCGACTATATGCAAAAATAAACGTGATATTTTTGATTTTTTCAAATTTTTTCTAATTAGCATGAATTGTAAACGTGAATGCAATACAAATGCAAATGCAGACGCCAAAGGATGTAAAACACTTCCCCAAACCAAAACAGACAATGTCCTCATTGGCTGAAGCATAACAGCATATACGGGAAAGGGAAAAAAACAACCTAATACATGTTCCTAAGGAATGAAATATATGTAAGGAATGGAAAAAAACTAAACAGAAGAACTCACAAGACAAGGCTTCCCCAAACCAGCATCAAACTGGGGGTCGATCGAGTAGAATTTCTACTCGATCGAGCACATCTTCAGGTTTAACCGCTCGATCGAGTGATTCTGCTTTGCTCGATCGAGCACTTTCTTGATTGCACAGCCTCGACTTTGGGCAATTGTTTTCCGCTTCATTTTCCTGCAAAACGATGCCAACCGAATACCAAAAAATACCAAAAATTGTCTAGCAGGAAAAGTGAATTGTCTAATTGTCTAATTGTCTACGCAATAAATTGTTTTTACAAATTGCACGGGGTTGCAAACCCGGCTAGTAACCAAAGAGTTCCATGACAAGTCCACCGTTAGGCCTTTGACTTGCGGAAGTACCCTCAGATGTGGTAATATTTGACTTCTTTTTCCACAATCCCTGGGGTATACGTGCAGCGGCAGGCTCAGAGTGATTAGCAATGTTAGGCATCTTTGCTGTCACGGTAGTCTCAACAGTCGAATCTTCCATGAAAATAAAACTGTCGAAGACGGAATCAAGAGTACTCAAGTCTTCCTCCTGAAGAGTCTTATCTATCCTTCTCTACCTGCGCATACACAACTAGAGAGAAAAGATAAGAACAGTCTTAAGGAATTAGAAATTCCTTAAGACGAGACAGAAATAAATAACAGAAAATTAAATTGCCTCCCCGGCAACGGCGCCAAAATTTGATGTGGTCGTGATACACCAAAAATAAAACCTAAGTCTACTAACTAAGAAGATAGCGGAAGTAGGGTCGATCTCCACAGGGAGGAAACTAATTAACTGAAATCTAAATCTGCAAGTAACAAACTGGGGGTTTTGAATTTGGATTAACTAACTAAATAGGATTAAAGGAAGAGAAGTAAAAGATAGAAATAAATAAGAAATAAATCAGATAAGAGAGAAATATGCTAGGATTCGGTCTACTGCAGTATCAGCATCTATGGGTCAACTAAGTCAGTCAATCTTTATTAATAAGAAGAGCAATGGTTTTCTCCTCTCGGTCTCAAACCGCCCTAGGGATTTTCCTAATTAACTCTCGTCCTCTTAGGATTCACCTATCAATTCTAAGCAAGCCTTCCCTTCCAATCTCTCGATCCAGGTCGGGGTTAACTACCTAGCCTAGTCTCTTGTGTGCACTCATTCGACTAAACCTCAATTAAATTGCAAAGATCGATTCTCACGACTAGCTAAACTAATCTATCCTAACATGCCTCTACTACAGTTTCCCTCATCCCAACATACAAGAGAATTAGCTACACATGTTATGAACTATGCTAACAAAGACGATTAAATATATGACATAAGACATAATAAAACCGTAATTAACAAGCATGAACAATAACGCAGCAGTAATTAAGAAAGAGAAACAGTAATTAAGACTAAGATTAAGAAAGAGAGAAAAGAAGAAAGGAGTTTACAATCTTAGCAAATCCGGCGTAAAGAACAAATCCTCGTCGATTAACCCGAATGTAAACCAAAGATTAAAGAGTTATGAAACTAATGAAAGATTAAAGCTAATAATTCCGAACCCTAAGGTTCAGAATCCTAATGATTCTGAATAATTAAAACTGACGACAAATAAGAGTTTATATAGGCATAACACGACTCTTAAACCTAATTAAGCTATGGACTTAAGGCCCATGATAGATTCTACTCGATCGAGGGAAATAACCACTCGATCGAGGACTTTATTGGAGAAAATCACTCGATCGAGTAACAATTCTACTCGATCGAGCAACTTTTCAGCAGCTACTTACTCGATCGAGCACAGGACAGCTCGATCGAGCAACTATTCTCTTCCACGCTCCTCGATCGACCAAATATATAATCGATCGAGGTCTTTTGGCCTATCGTGCAGTGTTGGACACGGCTTTGGGCTTGATTGCGAGCAGTTTCACGCTTTCCCATGCAAGAGCTTCTGTTCCGTTCCTTCCATTCTCCTAAATGCATGCAAAGTGGACTGTTTCGGCTCGGTTTCCGCTACTACGCAGCTTGTACCTACGAAATAGTAATGAAAGTACAAAGTAGCCAAATAGGGGCATATAGCGATATAATATCACTTAAATGACATAGAAATGCGTGCATATATGAACTAGAAAGTCTATATAAAATACACGCATCAGTGCCACCTAGGGTTGCGTGCCTCCTAGGGTTTCGTGAGACTAGGGATTTCGGCCTCCTTAGATTGTTTCCCTTGTTTACTTAATCTAGGATTCTAGTATATCTTTACAACAATATTTTGAGATATTAAAGATAAATATATTTCTAAAAGATAAACCAAATAAAAAATATTTTGAGATAAAGATATTTCTAAAAGATAAGCAAATATTATTTTATGATATTAAGGATAAATATCTTTCTTAAATATTAAGCTAGAGTTTTAGATCTAATACTTCTATTACTATAAATACTCCTTCACATATTATTTTGAAATACACGAAATACACACAGATCACACGACACATACATACTTGTGATTATTTTCCAAAATCGTTTTAAAGCAAACCTTTGAGCAAAATATTTATTATTTTTAGTGTTTGTTTTTTCAAAAGAATCGTGCATCAATAATTATCAATCGCTTGAGTGAAATACGTTATTGGATAATAGTACATCATTATAAGCTTACAATTCTTTAACGGGAATTTGTGTGAGTTATATTGTACTTTCTTATTAACGTAAGATAGTATAGAGTATTTAGCGATACTCACCTTGAGTTATAATCATAGTGTTGATTATACGAGTGGGTTGATAGTTTTTGTAATCCGTAGAAAGGTACTAAGAATTATTAATCGAGAATAGTGGATGTAGGTTTCAACGTGTGAAACTGAACCACTTCAAAAATCCGTGTGCCTCTCTCTACTCTCTTTACTTTTCGTTATTTCGTTACTTGTGCTTACTTTGATTAATTAATTAGTTGATTTTAATTCATAAGATCAAATAATTAATTACATATCATATAAATCGAAAAAGTGGGGCTAGTTTTTAATACTCAATTCACCCCCTCTCTTTCGTATTCGATCAATAGACTCTACATCATGCTTGGCCACTTCGGTTGTCTTTTTTTTTTCTTGAATTATTGTCTAATGATTTTCTAACAAATCTTATTTATTGTGTATAGGTTAGCACATATTATGATTTTGATGGAGATATTACGATTAAATTCTAATTCGGGTAAGAGTCGGTTTAAAAGTTTTAACATAAGGTGGCATTTATGTTTCAAATTCTTTTAATTTAGTCAGTTTGTGTACAATTCATGTATGGATGATGTAATTTTCTATATTATAATAACTCAACTAAATTTGAATACGGGTAGCATTTGGGGATCACTTTTATTTTTCAAGCCATGATTTTAATTTGTTATCAAATGACTTTTTAATAAGTCTTATCTATTACGGATTGTTTGATTTTGGAGTTACGACAATCACTTTAATTTATTGCTCCAGCGGTACAAAGTACTACTATTTAAAATTAAAAAATATTGTGGTGAACAAAAGTACTATGCTAAAATAAGATATTATTGCAGACTGGCAGTTAGGTTGGTTGGTTACTATGTTTCTTGCAAAAGGTTGTGGCTTATCGTATACACATAATTTGGCGCGAGATGGTAAGTAAGATGGGTTCGAGGTGAATTCATGTGAGACTTTTCATTAATGTAGGGACCGCTATACAAGAGCAAAATTACTTGTGTAAGACCGTTTACACAAAGAGCATTATAATACTGGCTCTTATTACCATTTTATTTAGGCATATAGAATGACGTTTTACATAAGGTGTATTGTATCTCTTACGAGAGACCTTCGCAAGCAAGAGTGCTTCTTATATTTGCTTTTAGTTATTTTATATCTCCTTTATATAAAAGCAATAACTTTTAAAGAGATTTGATTGGCTCCTTATTTTTACGAATGAAAAGTTAACTTTTGTTTCTTGATAAGTAACCACTTTATCACTTCATTCATTCCCATAATTAGTTACACTTTCATTATCCTCCAACACTTACTCTTTATTTAATCACAAATTTTCACAAAACCATATATTATACATTTATGATGCATAAATATTACCCCACTATTTCAGATTTATGGCGCTCATTGTTTAAATGTACATACTGCTCTGAAATTATTAAATTAGATTTGTATAGAAATGTCTCAAATCAAGATATATAAGTTTAATACGTATTTACCACATGTAGTAAAAAAAATGTGGATTATAACTCGGCATTTCTATAGTGTAGAAATAATATAGGATCTCAATTTTTTTGTACTGTTAATATGTTTAAGATACAATACTTTAACACATTTAATTCATACTCATTTCTATACAATACCCAAAACATGTTCAAATTATTGTTTATACCATCTAATCTTAGTTTAAAAATAAAACTAATCTAAAAATAAAAACTAATTTTGCTTAGAATGATAAAGTGGCATAATAGTTAAATTGATCGAGAAATTTTTTGTCAAATAAATGGGTAATTTTGTTTATCGTTTGTATTAAAATTATTATTATTATTATTATAATTTTATTTTTTTATAAGATGCGCGCAACTTTCATTAAAATAAATTGAAAAGTTTACATGAAGTTGATGGGAAGCCGAGAGACAATCTGGGCCCCCACCCCCTTAGCTACAGCAAAGCTAAGTCTAGTAAAAATATAAGCGGCCACCCGAGCCCCTGCATCCTGAGATACCGAGAATTTCTGGATCCGCTTAAGCAAGTCAACAACATCCGAACCCAACTCCCCAAGCGAAGAGAAAGAGAATGGTAGGAAACCATATCCAACAGCCGCGCACAAATCCCTATACTTAGCACATTTGCGCTGAACAGCATCAGCGACAACCCGTCCCGGCACAAAATCAGTCATCCCAGTCTGTGTCAAGGGAGAGGACCCTGTCAAATCAACACACACATCACGTCCTCTCTCCCAGGAATAGAGCAGCAAATCCGCAGCACGAAGAGAGCCGTCATGTCCGTCAACTAAACCGATATCTACCTCCCTACCTGTAGAAATTCCAGACCTATAGCAAATGTCGAATAGGGTGTCACAGATGAGGTTATGCCGATGCTTAACACCCACAGTGCCAGTACAAGAAACAGCGTGGTCCCCATAAATATCATCAGCAAAAACCCGAGAGCAGGCAGGACAAGGCCTAGATACCACGAATAAAGGAACACCCATACGATATCCCAGCACACTACGGTAGGTCCTCCCGTTCATAGTCTGATCCAACCCAGAGATAGGAACCGCACACAACCAATCAGAGGAGTGGGCACAAAGATGAGACTTTTATGCGATGGAATTTTAATAATATAGAAATTAGTACTCTTATAAATTTTATTTGTTTAATGATATTATTACTTATTAAAATTTTAAAATTCTAGCAATTATCGAATGATTATACATCAAGTCAAGTATTTTTAATAAGTTTAAGTAGCAAGCCCGTGCAAATTCTGCACCAGTGTAAAACTAGTGTATCAAATAGGTATAATCATTGCCCTACTTTTATAATATATACCAACATTACATTATATGATTTGTATGTATATTATACTCTGTAACAAATATATTACACGTAGTCTCGTAGTTAAATGATATTATATTAAAGACATCATCCCACTAAAGGCAAGTTTATTTTGGTAATTTAGCAAGAATTGTCCCTCATGATTACGTTCTTTACTTCAATCAATGGTTATATAAATCCAACTAAGTTAAACTTCTACAAAGAAGTAACCTAAAAAGAAACTACTCTGGAAAAAAAACACAAAAGTAGTGAGACGTAACTTCTAACATTAGACCGTCGCAAAATTTTATTATGATGCAAATTGTGAAAAGTCACATTATAAGATTGATAGTAACCCCATAGAGCAAATGACTCATGATTATGTTAAGAGATGAAGGATTAAAGGGTAAGTTGTGTTTTATTGAAATTAGATAGTGTTGGAATACAGCCTCACTCTGCCTCCTCCAACACAGCCTTACTATGCCTCCCTTGGTAGTTAAAGTGTCTGTTAGTAAATCAGTTGGGAAAGGTCAAAGCTTGGTCAAAGTTTGTTAGAGTTTGTTAGAATCTGTTATAGGTCTGATAGTCAGCTTGATAGCTGATGCATAGTTGTGTCTCTTTGTATATAAATAGACATACAAATGCTTATAATTATTCACCGAAATTCATTCAATCAATAACACAAGTACAGATTTTATTTACTCTCTCTCTCATCAAAGTTTTCTCTCTAATCTCTTGGTTATCTTGTATACTTTCTCAAAGCTTCATCCATGGAAGACTTTAAGTTCTTTCATGGTATCAGAGCATATAACTGCTTCTGATCCTTATTTCTTTAAGAACATTCCGCTGCTTTATTTTTTTTCATCAACAAAACACTACAAATTCACAAAATATCATCTTTTTCATTTTAAAATGCCAGAAAACTCATCAAATTTGTCAAATTCTGACACAAATGTTGACAGTCCTTTTCACATTAGTCCTTCTGACACTACTACAAAAACAGGCTATGACAACGGTTAAAAACCCGTTGTAATATTAAAACGCGGACGTTGTTAAAGCCTCCGTTGTTAAAGGTTTTAACAACGGTTCCTATTTAATGAAAATACCGTTGTTAATAGTTTTAACAACGGTACAAAGTCGTTGTCATTACTAGATAACTGTTGTTAAAACGTGTGAATAATTATGGTGGGAAAGATACGAGAACGGTTCTATTAAATGAAACCGTTGTTAAAGGTATGATTAGTTTTGGCGGGAAATATTATAACAACGCTATTGTTTTTTAAACCCGTTGTGAATATAGTTAATTACAACGGAGTATAATAAAGAAGCCGTTGTGGAAAGTTTTAATAACAACAGGTATTCTAGAATACACCGTTGTTAAAGGTATGATAAGTTTTGGTGGGAAATATGTTACAACGCTTTTAATGAATTTTGAAAAACCGTTGTTATTATTTTTATTATTGTTTTTGAAAAAATTGTAATTTGTTCCCCTGCCACCAGTGAAAATCCTGCATAAATCAGCAGCAGTAGCAGCAGCACGCATCATAAACCAATTTCAGAAGCAGCAAAATGATATATCTATATATAAATCAGAGCAATTCATGTACAGGGCAATTCATGTACATGGCAATTCATGTACAGCAGCAGCAAAATGATATATACAACCAAAATGATCTCTTTCAGAGCAATTCATACTTACAACTTGCTCTAATTAATGACTTCTACAAATTAAAGTTCCCTATCTGCTTCCAAAATAATCTAAGTTTCATTTATTCTTTGTTTGTTCAAGGACGTATTTGCCCAACAAGTCCCTTACCTCGTCTATATTGTGCTTAGTGTACTCAGGGACATGTGGCGTGTTGATTGAATACTGCGGATAAAACAAATAAAAGACATCGATCAGTAGGGTAACAACAGTATAGGCATATCATACATAATTAGCAACATCGATCATATATATATAGCAGAAAAGATATCAGCTCTAATGAAAAAAAGTAAATAATAGCTACATTAAACTACTAACTCTTTCTGGAATGCTGATATATCTTCGCCTAATAATCTCCAACATGAAACGACAAACGTAGTATCCACATTGGATGCTATCCGGCTGTTTAGGGACCTATTATTACATAATAAACGAAGAGACGAGAAGGCAATTACCAATTAGTTTAATGCGTAATTAAAAAAGACAGATGTATATGCGTAATTAGTTTAATGCACTTAATTATTAAGGTATTGTATTTGCGCGTACGTACCCCTGTTATCGTAATAAAAGTAGGGCCATCATCAGAATATTCTGTCGGTTGATCGCCGGTTGTTGCTCTTTTCTTCTCAAAGGCCCTTTAAAAAAGGAAAGAGGCCGAAAGTCACATAAACTTACTTAATAATAATAAATGAAACTTAATATTATATGTGCCAAATCATCATCAGTATTATAAACTTACTTAATAATCAACATCTTAAAGGTCTCGGATGGTTGTCTATGCAAAGAGTCCAACCAAAATACTTTCTTCGTGGTCGGATTGATCGCTGATAGCACCCAATGTCTCCTAGAGATCGAGAGACACATCATTATTAACAAGCACAACATGCATTATCATAACCAAACATATAAAAATGCAATTGTATTTGGAATCGTAATATTAATTATATATTACCCGGCTTCATTATAAGGGGCAAAAATGAGCTTATTGTTTTTCGCCAATTCCCCAGCAATATAATTTACACGTTCTTCATACGAAAACATCTCGATATGCATAGATAAAACATTTGGGCACATGAATCCGTATTGAGGAAGTGGATTATTGGTCTCGGGGATCACAACCGAGTTCAAGTACCTACATGACGGTTTTAATTCCGATATTAAAAACACTATATCTTAGTCAGAATATTAGAATACTGCATGATTTAATTTATTAAGAAACTTACTTCATCCAAACATATAGGTGTTGGACATCAATCTCGTCAAGGCCAGCCCAAACGGCTAGCATTTCCCAATCCAGCATTGCTTGGCGTTCTACCCCTACAATATCATTCTCGAGCGGAATAATTATTAATTGCTCGCTTGCTATGCGTCTCTCAGCCTCCTTATAAAGCTCCAGCATCGCCACCGTTCGTACTTTTTCCATGTAAACGTTCCCATGATATTTAGTACTGGATAGACTCCTGACCTCTTTCAGCTTGGGGAAATGATGCGGTGTGCTACCTTTCACAACCTACATGTGGCTAACTAAATTAAGTTGCTCTTTCAATGATGAGGCGATAGTAGAACTTAAAATATAAAGAGAGTTGATTAAATACCTCATCAAGTTGTTGTTTTGACGAGGTAGTAGAAAGATTATTGTCTATCGAGTTAGACTTATCCATGTTTTTTGTTACCTACAAAACAAAAATAAAACATATAAATTTCACTATTTATGAAGGTGATGAACAAAGACAAAAGGCGGGTTAAATTAGATGTATTTTTCTAACCCAGGCTACATTCTGTTGAATTTTACGATCACGAGCCAGGAAAATGTGGCTTTCAGGCCATTGGACAAAACCTTTAACCGCATCTGCCAGAATTTGAAGGTCGTCGCGGACTGGGACGGGCAGTTTACGGGTTCCATAGCCCTTCGCGACTCCCACTATCCCCACTTTTGAATGCTTCGGCAAGAGTGGTTCGCCATGAACCAAGATGGTTTCCGCTGAGTCCTTGGGCTTTGGGTATACGAAACCCCGAGCAACAATCACATCCTCTTTGAATGAAGGGTCGGCGAGACGAACAACTACCCGCTGTTTTGTGGCCTGAAGAATACACATTATTTACTAAATACCAAAATATAATAGATATCATAAATGATCTATATTGAGTATATAATGTAAAGTTAGTTACAAGTATTTATTGTTGGTGGGTAGGCTATTATACTTGAACATGTCCAGACCAGATTTAGCACTGACAGCATATACTAACTTCTTATATTCTACATACCTCCTTATTGTCACCCGTCTTCTCAGCCGGCTCCTCAAGTTGCGTCCCCTTTTCAGAGTTATTTACCTTATAAAATTAATTAACCAATCAAAGGCATGCAATGGCTGCTGGAAAGAACAAATGCAGAGGTTCAAAATGGTTAAGTCGTATTTACCTTATCGGCTTGAGGTATCAAAACCTCAGCAGCATTAGGTACCTCACCCGTCTCCTCAAGTTGCGTCCCCTTTTCCGACTCATTTACCTAATAAAATAAACCAATCAAAGGCATGGCTGCTAGAAAGAACAAATGCAGAAAAAAAAAATCATATTTACCTTATCGGCTTGAGGTATTAAAACCTCGACAGCAGTAGGTACCTCACCCATCTTCTCAGCCGTCTCCTCATGTATTGGCAAGGTAGTAGTGTCTGCCTCTTGGCAAATCTGTTGCACTACCTCACCCTTTTTAATGACATCCTCCATCATCTTCAATTCTTCTTCGGAAGGCTTGCCTCCAGAATTCATCTTCAGTATCACGGAGGCCAATAACTGAACTTGCACGCCCAAAATGTAGAATCAGCAATTTGTTAAAACAATAACATGTGAATTTTAAATGACAATAACAAATGGTATACGTACCATGTCAGCCTTCCCCTTATTTTTCTTCTTCTTGTTCGAGCTAGTTGTCCCATAATATTTCGTGACTCCGACATGTAATGGGACGCCCCTCAATCGACCTGGATGCTCGGGACGGCCGATCGCTCTAGCAAGAACGTCGTCACGACCACTCGGAGTGAATTTCCCTTCCGCAACCTCCTTCAGAACATTCTCCTATAATATATTAAATAAACTTAATTTAATTTTTGTTACTAAAATAAATAGATAGTTAGACATACAAGAATTGAACAATAAAGTTATTAAAAACCCGTCTTAATAAAAATAATACTTACTATGTTGGCCAAGACTTCCTGATCATATTCGTTACATGTTCGGGATCCTTTAGGCGTGTGCCCTTCTTTATAAGTTACGTGCCGATTCAAGTCGGTCACACCTTTTGACACCTACACGTTAACTCAAAAATAATATATGTATACATGTATATCAAGTCCAAGTATGATTAAAAAAATCTAATATATAGATGCTACTTACGAGATTTTCTTCTATCAATCTGTAACCGCCTCGAGAACCATAATATACCCCCCGCTTCTGTGAGATGTTAGCACGATTTCTGGCGCTAACGCTCTTCAAATCATATAAAATCGCAAGTAGATGAGACAATTAGAAAATTATAGATACAAGTAGAGTTTTAGAAAAATGTAACCTGAAACTTTTAGAAAAATGTAACCTTAAGTAGAGTTTTACAAAAATGTAAACATATGACATGGATACTTAACCTGAAACTTTTCAGTAGCTCGTTTCGCCTTATAATTATCCCATTGTTGCTGAGTGATGTTGGGGTACTTTGTCGGTGGGCTCTTATGCATCTGCCCCGTCTCCTTGTCCACATACAAGTGTAATTTGGCAAGGTCACACCTCCACTGCCTTAAGACTGCCGCTGCCTTACGTAATAGATACTTATCATGGCAGTCTGGAATATCGAAAGCTTCCTGCATCATCATCATATATACTAATAAGCGGCTGTCTAATATCATACCTTTATACGAACCTTTATACAGCTTCCTGCCTTATGTAATAGTAACTTATGCAAAATAAAATGGTGTTTAGCTAAAGATATTATCATACCTTTATACGTTTCAAGAGTAAGTTCTGCAATGAAGGATTTATATTCCTGAAATCATCTAAATCTATAGGCACAAACTGTTTGGTTGTAACTCCAATCCAAGTGGCTAAATGGCTAGCATTTGGACCAGTAGGAACACCTTTCACACTCCATTTTATTTCCATCGGCGTTTTTGCCGCTATAGCTGCAAGGGCTGCAGAGCACTTCGAAGCACCCCTCTCACCAGGCTTATCCCCCTTATCATTGTTTTCTACTCTTTTCCGTTTTTCACCCATGATAATCCTAAGACACTAAGACCTTCAAAAGAAATGAAATAGTAACGGAACAGAGTCATGCATACAGCGATTCTAAAACCCTAAGACCTTAAAATGAATGAAATAGTAACTGAACAAATAAAGAGTCATGCAGAGATTCTAAAACTCTAAAAACTTAGAAAGGAATGAAACTAGATGATAAAGAGAACGATAAATAGAAAATGAAAACAAAAAGATGAACTTCAATCTTAAAACCCTAAAGACGAAACACAAAAATTACCTGATAAAGAAAATGAGAACAGGGTGATGATAAAGAGAACAGGATGATGATCACGAGTACGAGGAGGATGATGATGATAATAAACAAAAAGATTTGTGTTGTAAACGAGGATGATTGTAAACGAGGAGGATGATGATGATAATGTACGTGTGTAAAATTTACTCTATAGGATTGTAAATTATTTTTTATTAAGAGAAACTAAAGGGTTTATTAAGAGAAACTATTGACAACGGTTATCCTACAAACCACCGTTGTTATAGAGTAATGACAACGGTTAAATCACACCCGTTGTTGAAAGTAATAACAACGGTGAAATTCTAAAACACCGTTTTTATAGATTATGTATATTTTTTTTAATTTTTCAGATACGCGCGCGCGGTATTAAAATTTGAGGCACGAAATAAACCCATTAACTTTGCTCTAAATTAATTTATTTAACTTTGCTTTAAATTTTATTTTATTTATTTTACTTTGCTCTAAATTTTATATTATAGGCGTAAGTTACGTTTAATTATTAGCTCGGATCGGGTTTGGCCTGGGAATCAATTCCAATCGGGTTAGATTCGGCGGGTTTGTAATTAATAACTTTATCGATCGGGTTAGTTATTAATTATTTTTAGTTTTTGGTTCAATTACTATCGAAGCGAGCTGATGAGGGTCCTTTCGGCTTTCAATTCGTGCCTGTTTCGGGAATGATTATAATTGGGCGGGTCGTCGATAATTTCCGGGTCAAGCGGATGTGGTATATATATATCGATTCTAGATAGGGATCCTCGAATCGGGTCATTTTCTTTTTAATTAAGGAACTGGTTATTATAATTATCATGCATCACTAGTTAACCTGAAACTGATCGATCGGGTGGCCAGGCCAGCAGTTACGGATCGGGCAATCCACTATATATCTAGAGCAAGTAGCTACGTACTTCAATTCGGGTCGATCGCTTTTGGGCCGGGTCGGGGGCACGTGTCATTATTAATTACCTCGTATATATATATGTACTACTTAATATTGCAATAATATTGATGATAATTAATATAATATTGATGATGATATATATATATATAATAATTAAATGATGATGACTTCCGGATCATTAATTAACGACGCTCGTACTACAATTTGCAATAATAACAGATTCATCAATGCACATACATGCAATTCAAGTAAGCAAGCTAAGTATTATATATACACGTACGTCAATGTTTCTCAAATTAAATAATAATGATATATATATATATATATATATATATATATATATATATATATATATATATATATATATATATATATATATATATATAGGAATTGAATCATGTGAGGCACCCTTCTTAGGGTGAGGCAGCTGTACCCATCCTAACCATTGGATCTAAAACATATGGACACTTCAGATTGTGCCATGTGTCCCCTACAAAAATTATGACCACCTTACAGTTTCTAAACTCTTTCTCTGCATTTACGTTGCCTTCCTCTTCTATGCTCAATTTCTAAACTCTTTCTCTCTCTTCCACACTCCATTTCCACGCAATATTGGACAAATCCTCCATTTTCTATCTCGAGCTTCGCCATTTTCGATCGCCAGCGATCTAGGTCATTTTTCTCATCCTAATTTTCGATTAGGTACTTTTTCTCATCCTAATTTTGTTCGTTTAACTATTTAATTAGAGTATGTACTAATTTGAGCTTATTTTTTTTTCCAATTTTCGCTGTTTTTCTATACTTATTTGTATGATTCTTTCCTTTCCTTTAGTATTTCATACCTTGATTTCGATTTTGTGCATTTTCGTTCATTCAATTTGTGCATTTTTCGTTCATTCAACTACTTAATTAGTTTATGTACTCACTTGAGCTTATGTTTTGCAGGTTTCGATCGTTTCTACGCTTGTTTATCAATTCTGGTTCGATTTGAGGTACTTCAATCACTTCTCCATTCTTTGCTTCTACTTTTATCATGTTTATTTTATTTTAGATTTTTCTGCTCGATTTGATTTCTTTTCATTTTAATGTGAATTTTGTGATGTTGAATTTAATCAGTTGGTTTATTTGTGTTTTTAGTACTTTTTAGATTCAGTTTCATGTTATACGCTTTAATCTCGTGTTCTTGTTTGACGTATTTATATGACTACAACTTGTGTATGACGATTCTACTTGGAGGAGATTTGGTGTTTCTTTAATTTGTGCAATGTGATTGACTGATGTAGTGTGCATTTTTCAAACCTAGATTTCGATTTTGGCCCCCAAATTGATTGCATATTGTAATAGTGGTTCATAGGAGATGTCGGGAAAAAAAAATAAGGAGTCCATGGTGTTATTAACACAACAGCTATAAATTCATGGTAAACTAAAAGCTTCACTGTTTTAGGAAAAAAATCTTTGAACTCTGAATTAGCAGTCAGGTCTGACACCTGAAATAAAGTCTTAATAGTATGAGTTTTCATAGGAGTTTCACAAACTAAGACCCCACATTCACAAACCTTGGTTGTTGGATTCACAAAAAGATGCCTTACTTAAAGAAGGAAAATTCCTAATTCATGAGTTTTCATAGGAGTTTCACAAACTAAGATCGCACATTCACAAACCTTGGCTGTTGGATTCACAAAAAGATGCCATACTTAAAGAAGGAAAATTCCTAATTTTCAAGTAGTTTCACAACATAAAAAGTCAAGGTTCGCAAAATCATGTCTTATTTTGTGAATCCTAGTGGCTATTTTGTGAATCTTATATCTTATTTTGTGAAACTTGATCATAAATTGTTCAAATCGCTTTCATGAGTTTTCATAGGAGTTTCACAAACTAAAATCCCACATTCACAAACCTTAGGCGTAGGATTCACAAAAAGATGCCCTACTTAAAGAAGGAAAATTCCTAATTTTCAAGTAGTTTCACAAACTTAGGTCGAAGTTACACAACATAAATAGTCAAGGTTCACAAAACTTAGCTGCAATTAAATACTCAACATGACGGAACGATTATTATAAGTTTCGCAAAATCAAGTCTTATTTTGTGAATCCTAGTGGCTATTTTGTGAATCTTATATCTTATTTTGTGAAACTTGATCATAAATTGTTCAAATCGCTTTCATGAGTTTTTATAGGAGTTTCACAAACTAAGATCCCACATTCACAAACCTTAGGCGTAGGATTTACAAAAAGATGCCCTACTTAAAGAAGGAAAATTCCTAATTTTCAAGTAGTTTCACAAACTTAGGTCGAAGTTTCACAACATAAAAAGTCAAGGTTCACAAAACTTAGCTGTAATTAAATACTCAACATGACGGAACGATTATTATAAGTTTCGTAAAATCATGTCTTATTTTGTGAATCCTAGTGGCTATTTTGTGAATCTTATATCTTATTTTGTGAAACTTGATCATAAATTGTTCAAATCGCTTTCATGAGTTTTCATAGGAGTTTCACAAACTAAGATCCCACATTCACAAACCTTAAATAGTTCACTTCCATTATTATTTTAGGTTTGTTTTGCACAACATTAAGCGATTAGAAATACTTTTTCATGAAGTTAAGCGAAAACCGCATATCTGTTTCTTATTGATAGCATGTTGATAATGGCGGGTGCACTGAGCAATTGGCAATTGCTCTGCACTCGAGTTAACCATTAGGTTTGGTAGTCAAGGGTAATGCTAGTTCAAAAAAGTTGGGTTTATA
>JAIUZE010046369.1:0-12716 GCA_022085475.1 Heliosperma pusillum
TGTAATCCCTAGACACAAACTTATCTTTGAGTTTCTTTTTCAGCTTAGACCAAGACTTAACAGGTTCCTTACCCTCCCTACTCCTTTGATTTTTCATGTTTTCATACCATAGTGAGGCATATCCTTTAAGTTTCATAATAGCAATCTTAAAAGCTTTCCTATCAGAGTATCCCTTAAATTCAAAGATCCTTTCTACTGACCTTAGCCAATCTAGGAAGTCATCAGGGTTCATGCTACCTAAGAAGTCAGGAATTTCTACCTTTAGGTCTTTGTCATGGTGCCCTGGTTGATCCTGCTCTGAGCCATCTGATTCTGAAGCATCTTCTTGTTCCAGGTGGGGTCTTCTTCTACCTCAATAGGTGGCATTGGTGCTCCCCTTCCTCGGCCCCTGCCTCCCCTCATGTCATTGTTAAGATGACCATCAAGGAGTTCATTAACAGATCTTGTGACTTCCATTACAGTTCTGGTAAGGCCTTGGACTGTAGCCTCCAGCCCTGCAATTCTCTCTTCACTCATGGTTGTTTTTTGTGTTTTTAATGTAGTTGGGGGAAAATGGACTCACAAACCTAAGCTCTGATAACCAATTTGGACTGAAATTATAGGGAAAACAGACAAAACACAAAGAAAGAAAGCTCTGAACTGAACACACTAGCTAAGTTTGATTTTTGGACTGAATGCAGAGGTTAGGACAGATAGAACCTTAACCAAAGCACACAGCCAATGGTTGAGGGTTGAGACTTGACTCCAGCACACAGCAAAGAGCCTAGACTCTCTTCCCAGCACACAGCAAAGGAAGCATACTCCAACACACAGCCAAGAGTTCAAACAGAAACAATGTTTCAGTTCTTAAAGTTTTTACTCATATCTGATTTGCATTTCATTAGGTAAAGGCCTTATATAGGCAGCAAGGATACATCTCAGACGTTAGGATACATCTAGGGCCATAAAGGCTTACAACATGAAACAAAATAACAGCTACAAACTTGCAGAATACTGACATAAAGTAGATAAAAGCAGAAAAGCAGTTTCTAAAGGGACAATCTTCCTTAATTGTTTGATCAGGTATGTCTTGGCTGAAGAGTGGACTTTCAAGCTTGGGTTTGAGAGCCAAACTGAAGTAGGATGGATCCCCAAGAGGTGCTAAAGGTCCCTCACGCATTGCTTGTTCAAAAGGGGAAGGTTGACAGTGACATATTAACTACTGCACAAAAGGGTTGAAATCTGACTGTTGAACTTGGTCCCTAGACTAACTTTTTGTGTGGACGTTTTCTCAAGAAGAAATCCTGGACAAAAGTGTAAAGGACTCTCCCTAGGACCAAGTTTGAGCACTGTTTGGATGTGTCTAGGTGTAGAAGCTCACCATGGACCCTGCCCAAGATGACTGAGGCTGAATTGTGCTTGGGCTGTTTTCTTGTTGTCTGTTTGGGTTGGGATTGTTTTTGTGGGTTGTTCTCTGGCTGTAGGGTGGGTTGTTTTTGTTGGGAGTGTATTCAAGGGTGTTGGGATTATAGAGTAGGTTATCATAGCTAGTCATGTAGGTTTCTAGGCTGCTGGTTGAGTTGCTTTGTGGACTCCTTGACTTTGCTAGACTCTGTCCTCTTGAGCTCGTTAGTGTGACTTGTGTTTGATCTTGAACTCCTGTTGCACTAAGTGTGTTGTGTGTCAAAAGGCGATGAGTTCATTTTCTAAGGGCCTGTACACGCCATTACCAGTCCCGAAATAGCCTTGGAGCGAAGTAAGTATGGATGTTTTACTCGGGTTACCTAGAACTCAGCGTGGTAAAGACTCAATAATGGTTGTTGTTGATTGGTTTTCAAAGATTGCTCATTTCGTTCCTTGTCACAAGACCGATGATGCCACGAATGTTGCTGATTTGTACTATAAGGAAGTGGTTCTTTTACATGGGATACGTCTTACCATTGTATCAGATCGAGACGTGAAGTTCCTTAGTTATTTTTGGAAGACCTTATGGTGGTTGATGGCGTTGAAGCTGCTATTTAGTACTTCTCACCATCCTCAAACCGATGGGCAGACCGAAGTAACAAATCGCACCCTTGGAAGTTTGTTGAGGAGACTAGCTAGCAAGAGCACGAAGGATTGGGATGTTAAACTTGCACATGCCGAGTTTGCTAACAATTGAACTCCATCTGTTACTTGGTTCCGATTCCAAAGAAATATCTCATGAGTTTCGAAGCAAAAAATAGGAAAACTAAATTTCTTCGTACTTGTGAGTAAGTTCGAGCTCAAATTGAAAAGGCAAATGCAAAGTATAAGGCGAAAGCAAACAAACATCGCAAACAACCCGTGTTCAAAGTAGGAGATCTTGTATGGCTACATTTGAGGAAGGAACAATTTCCTTCTAAGAGGAAGAATAAGTTTATGCCAAGAGCATATGGTCCGTTCAAAGTCTTGGATTGCTACGGTTCAAATGCTTACAAACTCGAGTTACCAAGTGAATATGGGGGCGTGAGTGTCACATTCAACGTGGGAGACCTATCCCCGTATCTGGATGACGACAATTTGAGGCAAATTTCCCAAAAAGAAGGGGAGAATGATGTAGGAGCATTACTCGACAATGAAAAGAAGCTCCTCATCAGCCATAACGCAGCTCACATCGTAAAGTTTTGTGACGATGTTGAAATGGGATATTAGAGAAGCAGCTAATGGTCATGTTTCTGCTGCTTTGCTGTCCGTGTAGGTTTCTTGAGGATCGTGAAAGCCTAGTCCATCAGCTCACACATCTTTCAATCTTCCCCTTTTGCAAAACAAGCTCTATTGGACTTAAAGGCTCTTTTGATTCCTCCCTTTTTGTGCTATCTCATAAAATGCAGCTGGTCCAACTTTTTTCTCAATAAATCAAGAGCTAGGAGGATTGTCTAGTACCTAAGCTAATGTTTAGACCTTAATGTTTCACATTGTGTAAGATAAAGTAGATGCTTTTGTATGTTCTTTGGTCTATATAAACTAAAGTAACCGATGTAAACAAACCAGTTTATGAATCCAAAAATCTGAGAGTTTACATTATTGTCAACTTGCTTCTTTGTTCTTGTGAGACCAAAGAAATAAGACAGTCTTGCAAGGTTGCCTTTGAGTGTTTCAAGCGTGTACCTTGGGAGGTGGAGAGCGAGATTCGCCCATTTCTATCTTTAATTTCAGTTCTTATTATTCCAAAAATACTACAACAAAGAAGCATAATTTCGTTGCAAATATAAAACTTGTCATTATAGTACTAGAACGAACATTCCGTTGAACTCTTTAGTCTAAATCGACTAAGTTCTACATCAAACTCTCTCTAACTCCTCAAGAACATCCTTAATCTTTTTGTGCCGGATCCGATCTATCGTTGCTGTGTTGATTGCATTGGTATGTATCTTTACTTTGTGATTGGTATGTATTGTTATTAAACTCTTATTGATTTAGGGGGAAAAGGGAATATGTTAGTATTGATTATATGACCATTTATTGTTTAGGAGGAGACATTATAAAAGAAGATTTTGCATTGTGATTTCATATTACCGGATTTGCTCCAGGTAGGGTTTCTTACTCAGTATTTGCATTGCTAATTGATGGCATGAGATTGTTGATTGTTATTAGTGATTATTAATATGTGATTGATGATGATGGTCACTGTTGTGGATATGATGGAGATTGGGGTTATTGTCGATGGTTACTATGATTACTATGGTTTGGTGATCTCGTTGGGAGATGGGTCACACCCCGAGTTCGCCCCCATCCCACCACGTGGGGGATGTGCACATTAATGTTTCGGATTATCTTGCTGTGGGGAGATGGATGTTCGACGCCTGTGGCTGCGGTCGAGGGTCAGTTGGTGGTTTTATAAGAGCAGGGATGGAAACATGAGTCTATTGAGGTGCAGTGATCCTTCGGTTTCTCTTTTGCTTGTGCTTATCTTATATGTTGGTCAGTATATGTGAATACTGACCCCTTACTGTTTTACAAAACTTCTGTGATCCCTTGGGGGATGGTGAGCAGGTGATCACAGGTAATGGTTGGAATAGGTGTCCTCCACAATTGTGCGTTTACTAAATAAATTTAAAAGAATAATATTGGGATATATTTATAATATACTCGTCAGTTGGTCAACATATATCGCTAAAACTAATCTGACTAGAGTTTGACGTTACTGTCGTTTGACGGCGGTGTCCAGTTGATCCCTCTCGGTCACACCTATAGGGAGGAACCCCAATGGAAAAACTAATCATATTGTATAAATATTCATTTTAGTTAGTCCCTTATTAATTTTGACTAAAGATTAGTCAAGAGAGTTTTAAATGTGATGAACGAGTTTTGAACTCGGACCAAAATAGTATTAATGTAGTAATTGACTAATAAAATATTTATCTTATTTGATACGATCAAATATAGTGCAATTTAGTTATTAAAAGTTAATTTACTAAATTTCTTGAGGTATTTATATATATTGTGAGGTAGTGATAATTAGCTAATAAATACTACAAGGAGTTGTAATAATAGCTAAAATGGGTATCCAATGACCCATTATATATTGATATAATGGTCAAATATCACTTACAAGTTAAGTGTATATTATTTAATTATTTGTATCATTTAATAGTTAAATGGTCCAATTAAAACTTAATTATATGAGATAATTAAGTATTTGAATTATAAGTATTTGTGAGACAAATATCAAAAGTCAAAAATGGACGCAAAACCCATAATTTGGACCGAAAAATGCCCACTCACTATTAGGTGGAAATTAGGCAATATTTCCACTTAGAAGTGGACAATTACATCGTATTCCACTAGCTTAAACTCCTATAAATACCCTAACACTATGGTCACTACACTTGATAATTTAAGAACAAAAAGAATTGGTCTATTATTGTTGTTGATAGCCGATTTTGGTATTAAGACAATGAGTAGAATTGTTCATCTTATTGTTCATCATCAACATCATCATCTTCATCACATAAAATCACAAAATATTATATACATCTTATATTACTAATAAGTAGTAATATTTGTAGTATTATTAAGGGTTAGTCTTAGTTATTATCTAGTTATTAAAACTAGGACTTTGCGGCAAATCTGTGACAACCCTCGCGAATGCGGAAATAAAACATAACAAGCATGTGATTTATATAGCGGAAGATATGGTATTTTTAAACGTTTTTACATGCTAAGATAAAAATACGAGGAATGTCAATAATTACAAACCAAAGTATAATATACTATAAGAGACGTCGTCCCTCAAAATGTTATCAAATATCAAAGTTATTAGCAACTAGCTAAACATCGTCTAGGGGTGAATCGTCAAGGCCAACGCCCGCTAGCTCACACCCGAACCCAAAATACAACAAGCAAAATCCATCCAAGCAAGCAACCTGTTCATCCATGAAAAACATGAACGCCACAGTCAGTGGGGAGTAACTCCGGGTTCCCCCAGCCATATCACAAATAAAATACTTAAACGGAAATACGAAAGTAGTGCATGCATATATAGATATACATGTGAAATACAAGAAGGATAAATAGGCAATTCAATATATAAAGATATAGGAACATGAAGTACAAAACCGTAACCATCATATTATCGATAGACTCAAGGAAGACACACTTTTTTTTTTTTTTTGAAATCAACCCGGGGGTTGAACTAGATTAAAGATAAATCAAAAACTACAGCGTTGTTAACTGCCGGTGGAAGCATCTCCAACCATTCTCTTCTACCAGTGGCTCTAGGAACCACATGCGCCAGCGCATGAGCTACACAGTTATTGACTCGACTAGTAAAAGACCAAAAAATAGACTAAGAGAATTACATAGAAAGCTAATATCCTCAATCACAAGATTAATAGAACTATTCCCCGTTGCCTTGTTCTTCAAATCATCGATAACTTGTTTAAAGTCACTTTCGATGACGACCTTGTCGTGACCCCTTTGGATTGCCTCTTGGACTCCTCGTAGGACCGCATTTCCTTCCGCCATGCGAGGTTCCCATTCATAGTCTCGCCATTCCGTCATCGCCCATAGAACATGTCCCCGGTCATCCCTGCAAACCACCCTAAAGCACACCCCGTCCCCCTCCGTGGCACCAGCATCAACATTAATTTTAACAAGGCCCCGTTCCGGAGGTCGCCACCCTTCCTTCATCCGACCCTCAGCTTCCTGAATTTCACGCTCCTTCCCTTTCGTTTCGCCCAGCCTCTGTGACAACCCTCGCGAATGCGGAAATATAAAACATACAAGCATGTGAATTATATAGCGGAAATAGGTAGTTTTAAAAACTTTTATACATGCAAGTTAAATAAAACGAGGAGTGTCAAAATATATAACTAAATACGGAAATACAACAAAGAGACGGGAGAGACGGGGTCTCTTAAAATGTTAGCAAAGAACAAGTGTTTAGCAAAAACTAGCTAATATCGTCTAGAGGTGAAAACTTCCAGGGACAACGCCCGCTAGCTCACACCCTAACCCAAAATAGCATAAGCAAAAAGCCATCCATGCAAGCAACCTGTTCATTCATGAAAAACATGAACGCCACAATCAGTGGGGAGTAACTCCGGGTTCTCCCAGCCATATCACATTAAACGTACATATAAGGAAATACAAAAGTAAAATCATGCATATATGAATATACATGTGAGTTGCAATAGGAATTGATAGGCAATCATATATATAATGATAAGATCATGTGGAAATCAATTCCGTAACCATCATGTTATTCAAAGACTCGGTGCACTGAAACAAGACCCAAAGGGGCTGATTTCGTGCCAAGAAAGACTCCCCAAGAGCAGCCACTCGAGCATGGCTCAAGTGACTCTAAAACTAACCTAAATGACACCTAAAACCGGGCTAGGGATAGGACGGTCCCGGAAACCGCTTTGCACAACCAAGTGCAACCAAGACTCAACGAAACAACAACAAATTAAACTCGACACGAGTAGTTGTTCTTCTCATTTGAGGGGCTGTTTTGGAGGCTTTATGTTGTGGGTTTAATACAATGGGAGGTAGATGGATATGACTTAGACTAGATCACACAGCAGGTCTAAGCCTCGAGGTAGTTTTGCCCAAGCACACAAGCATAGGACTCAACCCCGCTCCAATGGCTCGAAGCCCTTGGAGGTTCTCCAGCACATAGCAAAGAGGAAAGGGTGTCTAAGCACACAAGCAAAGACTAAGGGTTTTGAAAACCTTCTAAAAATTCATTTCATAAACTGATTTCTTACAATGGAAATGAAGCCTTATATAGGCAAGATAAGAACCATCTAATGGTTGAGAAATAACTAGTACAATGCATCAATAAAATAAAAACTGAAAAGTAAAACTTGGAAAGCAAGGAGAGATTTCATTGGTTGCTTTTCCCTTTGTCTTCAAGTGTAGATAGTTGGTGAGTGTCCTTTGGCAGCTCAAAAGCTCTGAAATGAGGCTTAGAAATCAGCCCTTGTCGTGCCATAGAGCAGGTGCACTGTCAAACAAAGGGAAAGAAACAACAAGCCAAAATAGGACCACTAAATGTCGCTTTCAGATTTCAGAAATTGTCCCTTGCATTTTCTTCAAGGCAAGGATCTCTTTAAACTGAACCAAGCTTTCTCACTTCTCATCCCTTGACATAAGGACATTATTAAGATCATTATCCATCTTAGGACATGCTAATCTTGGCAGCTGAAAGGAACAAATACCCCTCACTAGTGTTTGCATCAAACTTATCATGACAGTTGCATCTCTGGAATCAGACCTCATTTGCAGGATTCATATCTCTTGACTCAGAATGAATTACATTGACTATGATAGCTCATTTTAAAGCTAGAGATGTTAGCTTTCATGTCAAAAAAGAATCAACCCAAAATGATGAATGGAACTCTATATATAGAGGTTTGAGTACTAGCGGGTCACTTGACAACTGTGCAGCAGTATTCCAGACTCCAGAGGCATCTTGCAGATGCTCTCATTTTCTGCACATATAGAACTAGGAGACCCATGAGTAGCCAAATTGAAGCTATACGAGTTAGCTTCCTTCTCCATTTTGAATCATGCAAAAAAGTTCCTGGAACTTTATTTATAAGCCTTTGAGTACGTGCAGGTCAGAAGTGAATGCACAGCAGTTTTCCTGTGCAGCAGCAGGAACTTCAAAAAATCATATCTCTTAGCTCACATCGATTAAAAATGCCCATGATGACTAAAATGGTAGATACGAATGTTAGCTTTCATATCCAAAAAGAATCAACCAAAACCATCCATCCAATATTGAGTTATTCACGTTTTAGTGCTGACAGGTCATTTTCAGAAAAACAGAACATCCTTCTGTGTGACAGTCTTTGAAGCCCTCGCGTGAACAATCTACTTAATGAATGTTGTTGATTCCAACTCCATATGAAAGAGGACTCTCTCAAGAACCCAAACATATAAAGAACTCAAATTTTCACCATGTAAAACTCATGATATGAGCTATTGAAATTGACCCAATTCTGCAGAGATTTTCAAAACCATTTGAATTTATTTCGCTGCAAACTCCCTTTGTTCAAAAAAGTTTGTCCTCAAACTTTCGGGGTTAAAAACATGGTACTACAAAAGACGATTTCAAAAACAAAACAACCATGGAACAAGTAGTGTAGATGTTAAAGAGGGAGACAACTAGGGCCCTATTCGAATCCAGCACTCTTGCAAAGATCGAATCCCCCTGTTAGCCAACTCGATACAAGCTATCACAAGTGCTCGTACCAAAGCAAACACCCACAAACCAGGCAGCACCCACGTAAGTAGTGTCACGCCCTAGAACATCACGCACCCACCCTTCCCAAGACCGTCTTGGTTTAAGAAAACGCAAGAGCCTGGGCTCTGATACCATTTGCACTGAAACGAGACCCAAAGGGGCTGATTTCGTGCCAAGAATAACGCCCCAAAAGCAGCCACTCGAGCATGGCTCAAGTGACTCTAAAACTAAGCTAAATGACACCTAAAACCGGGCTAATGATAGGACGGTCCCGGAAACCGCTTTGCAAAACCAAGTGCAACCAAGGCTCAACGAAACAACAACAAATTAAACTCGACACGAGTAGTTGTTCTTATCATTTGAGGGGCTGTTTTGGAGGCTTTATTTTGTGGGTTTAATACAATGGGAGGTAGATGGATATGACTTAGACTAGATCACACAGCAGGTCTAAGCCTCGAGGTAGTTTTGCCCAAGCACACAAGCATAGGACTCAACCCCGCTCCAATGGCTCGAAGCCCTTGGAGGTTCTCCAGCACATATCAAAGAGGAAAGGGTGTCTAAGCACACAAGCAAAGACTAAGGGTTTTGAAAATCTTCTAAAAATTCATTTCATAAACTGATTTCTTACAATGGAAATGAAGCCTTATATAGGCAAGATAAGAACCATCTAATGGTTGAGAAATAACTAGTACAATGCATCAATAAAATAAAAACTGAAAAGTAAAACTTGGAAAGCAAGGAGAGATTTCATTGGTTGCTTTTCCCTTTGTCTTCAAGTGTAGATAGTTGGTGAGTGTCCTTTGGCAGCTCAAAAGCTCTGAAATGAGGCTTAGAAATCAGCCCTTGTCGTGCCATAGAGCAGGTGCACTGTCAAACAAAGGGAAAGAAACAACAAGCCAAAATAGGACCACTAAATGTCGCTTTCATATTTCAGAAATTGTCCCTTGCATTTTCTTCAAGGCAAAGATCTCTTTAAACTGAACCAAGCCTTCTCACTTCTCATCCCTTGACATAAGGACATTATTAAGATCATTATCCATCTTAGGACATGCTAATCTTGGCAGCTGAAAGGAACAAATACCCCTCACTAGTGTTTGCATCAAACTTATCATGACAGTTGCATCTCTGGAATCAGACCTCATTTGCAGGATTCATATCTCTTGACTCAGAATGAATTACATTGACTATGATAGCTCATTTTAAATCTAGAGATGTTAGCTTTTATGTCAAAAAAGAATCAACCCAAAATGATGAATGGAACTCTAGATATAGAGGTTTGAGTACTAGCGGGTCACTTGACAACTGTGCAGCAGTATTCCAGACTCCAGAGGCATCTTGCAGATGCTCTCATTTTCTGCACATATAGAACTAGGAGACCCATGAGTAGCCAAATTGAAGCTATACGAGTTAGCTTCCTTCTTCATTTTGAATCATGCAAAAAAGTTCCTGGAACTTTATTTATAAGCCTTTGAGTACGTGCAGGTCAGAAGTGAATGCACAGCAGTTTTCCTGTGCAGCAGCAGGAACTTCAAAAAATCATCTCTCTTATCTCAGGTCGATTAAAAATACCCATGATGGCTCAAATGAAAGATAAGAATGTTATCTTTCATATACAAAAAGAATCAACCAAAACCATCCATCCAATATTGAGTTATTCACGTTTTAGTGCTGACAGGTCATTTCTGAAAAGCTGAGGAGCATCCATGCATGACAGTCTTTGAAGCCCTTGTGTGAACAATCTACTAAATGAATGTTATTGATTCCAACTCCATATGAAAGAGGACTCTTTCAAAAACCCAAAAATATAAAGAACTCAAATTTTCATCATGTAAAACTCATGATATGAGCTATTGAAATTGACCCAATTCTGCAGAGATTTTCAAAACCATTTGAATTTATTTCGCTGCAAACTCCCTTTGTTCAAAAAAGTTTGTCCTCAAACTTTCGGGGTTAAAAACATGGTACTACAAAAGACGATTTCAAAAACAAAAAAACCATGGAACAAGTAGTGTATATGTTAAAGAGGGAGACAACTAGGGCCCTATTCGAATCCAGCACTCTTGCAAAGATCGAATCCCCCTGTTAGCCAACTCGATACAAGCTATCACAAGTGCTCGTACCAAAGCAAACACCCACAAACCAGGCAGCACCCACGTAAGTAGTGTCACGCCCTAGAACATCACGCACCCACCCTTCCCAAGACCGTCTTGGTTTAAGAAAACGCAAGAGCCTGGGCTCTGATACCATTTGCACTGAAACGAGACCCAAAGGGGCCTGATTTCGTGCCAAGAAAGACTCCCCAAGAGCAGCCACTCGAGCATGGCTCAAGTGACTCTAAAACTAACCTAAATGACACCTAAAACCGGGCTAGGGATAGGACGGTCCCGGAAACCGCTTTGCACAACCAAGTGCAACCAAGACTCAACGAAACAACAACAAATTAAACTCGACACGAGTAGTTGTTCTTCTCATTTGAGGGGCTGTTTTGGAGGCTTTATTTTGTGGGTTTAATACAATGGGAGGTAGATGGATATGACTTAGACTATATCACACAGCAGGTCTAAGCCTCGAGGTAGTTTTGCCCAAGCACACAAGCATAGGACTCAACCCCGCTCCAATGGCTCGAAGCCCTTGGAGGTTCTCCAGCACATAGCAAAGAGGAAAGGGTGTCTAAGCACACAAGCAAAGACTAAGGGTTTGAAAACCTTCTAAAAATTCATTTCATAAACTGATTTCTTACAATGGAAATGAAGCCTTATATAGGCAAGATAAGAACCATCTAATGGTTGAGAAATAACTAGTACAATGCATCAATAAAATAAAAACTGAAAAGTAAAACTTGGAAAGCAAGGAGAGATTTCATTGGTTGCTTTTCCCTTTGTCTTCAAGTGTAGATAGTTGGTGAGTGTCCTTTGGCAGCTCAAAAGCTCTGAAATGAGGCTTAGAAATCAGCCCTTGTCGTGCCATAGAGCAGGTGCACTGTCAAACAAAGGGAAAGAAACAACAAGCCAAAATAAGACCACTAAATGTCGCTTTCATATTTCAGAAATTGTCCCTTGCATTTTCTTCAAGGCAAAGATCTCTTTAAACTGAACCAAGCCTTCTCACTTCTCATCCCTTGACATAAGGACATTATTAAGATCATTATCCATCTTAGGACATGCTAATCTTGGCAGCTGAAAGGAACAAATACCCCTCACTAGTGTTTGCATCAAACTTATCATGACAGTTGCATCTCTGGAATCAGACCTCATTTGCAGGATTCATATCTCTTGACTCAGAATGAATTACATTGACTATGATAGCTCATTTTAAAGCTAGAGATGTTAGCTTTCATGTCAAAAAAGAATCAACCCAAAATGATGAATGGAACTCTAGATATAGAGGTTTGAGTACTAGCGGGTCACTTGACAACTTTGCAGCAGTATTCCAGACTCCAGAGGCATCTTGCAGATGCTCTCATTTTCTGCACATATAGAACTAGGAGACCCATGAGTAGCCAAATTGAAGCTATACAAGTTAGCTTCCTTCTCCATTTTGAATCATGCAAAAAAAGTTCCTGGAACTTTATTTATAAGCCTTTGAGTACGTGCAGGTCAGAAGTGAATGCACAGCAGTTTTCCTGTGCAGCAGCAGGAACTTCAAAAAATCATATCTCTTAGCTCACATCGATTAAAAATGCCCATGATGACTAAAATGGTAGATACGAATGTTAGCTTTCATATCCAAAAAGAATCAACCAAAACCATCCATCCAATATTGAGTTATTCACGTTTTAGTGCTGACAGGTCATTTTCAGAAATACAGAACATCCTTCTGTGTGACAGTCTTTGAAGCCCTCGCGTGAACAATCTACTTAATGAATGTTGTTGATTCCAACTTCATATGAAAGAGGACTCTTTCAAGAACCCAAACATATAAAGAACTCAAATTTTCACCATGTAAAACTCATGATATGAGCTATTGAAATTGACCCAATTCTGCAGAGATTTTCAAAACCATTTGAATTTATTTCGCTGCA
>JAIUZE010046372.1:0-30893 GCA_022085475.1 Heliosperma pusillum
GCATATAAATCATATTCAAATATTATATCGCCTTATAACTACTAAGGCTCATTCATTCATTCATTAAATAAAAACCTTACTTGAAGACAAATCCCCGACCCGAGTCCCGCGACGGGTCATCAGTCAAATCGGGGCTGACTAGATCTTAGTTTGACCAACCCGTTGGATCAAACCGGCTAGAAACAGAGTCTTTATCACATAGACTTAAACATAAAAATCAACATATTCAATACATGTTATTTTATTAACTTCTAACATGTGAATTATTATAACATACCAGAACCCCGTTTGACTTAACTGATATCCAATTAAACTACGGTCTCGTCTTATAATTTCTAACATGTGAGAAATAATAATTTTATGAAAAATACTTTTAATTAAATAATTTACTTATTAAAAATTTCCCACTTGTTAAATATTACAAAATACGATAAAATGACGATAACTCAAAAACCGTCACAAGTCCCAAAGTGGGACCCACGGGCTGAGTTTGGGCCGGACCCACATGGGCCTGGATGGGCCCCACGGCCTGTTTTGGGCTAAAATGGCAGATTTTACAACTTTTACTTAAACCGTTTTCTTAATATTTCCCGCATGCTTTAACATAATTAAAACCCGTCAAAACAACAAGTAAACAATCAAACATCGACACAACCCAAAGACCAAAACCCGGACCCACCATGGACCAACCCAGACCGGGTCTGAACCGGCCTGGACCGGTCTGGTTTGGTCCGGTTTGGCCCCTCCTCCACGGTTCACACAACCAAAGCAACAACCCCAATTTCCAATTAATTCCAACATGTTTTTAATTACTAACATCCATTTTTAAACATCCAATTTAACCATCCAACATGCAACAATCATCATCATGAAGAAATCATAAAAAATATAACAAGAACACCAACATATTCATAAATTCCTACAACATAATAAAATCAACCACTTATCATGTTACTAACTAAAATCGTAAAACCATAATCATATGAACAAAAACTAAAGATGAACCAAAAACTAAAGTAAACCAAAGCTATGTAACATTTATCCGTCGAGTAACTCGGAATCGTTACCTTAGCTAGCTAAAATCAAGTAGCACCAAAATAATAAGAACTAAGAACTAAGAAACCCGTCTTCTAGTCTTCTCCTAAGATAGACGAGTCACCAAACTCGTCTTCAAAATCTTCCCCTATAAGAAATGACAAGAAAACATTATTAGAACTTAAAATATGATTTTCCATAATTAAAGTCTTGAAAACGATTTTGTCGGAATTGGAAATAAAACGTACTTGAAGATGGGGAGCGAAGAGGAGGTCCTAGAAATATAAGTTAGGACGGATTTAATTAAGAAATGAAGGTTTTATGAAGGTTTTGCTCAAGAACGATGAAGAACGGATGAAGAACGCGAAGAACGCTCAAGAACGAGTAAAGAAAGTGATATTTTGATCTTAATTTGATTTGTTGAAAAATGAAAAGTTGTTTGTGAGTAGGAATGAGTGGATGAGTGCCGTGTAAATATAGGCCAAAATAGGGAGTTGGGTTTTGAAATTGTTGTTATGGAATTGACCCGGTATAATAATTATATTACCGTAATTAATTAGATATTAAGTTAATTGAATTAAATATCAAGATATTATGTTATTGTAATGAAAAGAAAGAAAATATCAAGGTCAAAGAGAGAGGAAAAACCGTGAGGATAGGAGAGAAAGCGGGACTGATTTTGAGCGATTTGCGTAATTTTCGTTAACTGATCGATAAAGTTGAAAATATCTTAGATATTCTTATTAATTTAATCAAAAGAATTAAAATATCTAACGTGAGTGGAAAACGATGACATGGGCGCGTGACTCATGCCAAAGTCGAGTTCGATTTTGTTGCGCGCTTTACGATGCGTCGGGAATAGTTAAATGACGTTCGGTTAAAAACCGTAAAAGTTATTCTTTAAATTCCGAATAAATTCAAAATAATTATATTAAATTATGAAAAATCTTAATAAATCTAAATAAAAATAAATCAAAAATATTATTTTTTTAAATAAAATTTCGGTCTTCATACTTATGAGACGAGTCGGGAAAAAGTCAACGGAAGTCAAAGTTGACTGAAAAGCCGAGAAAAGTCAAAGATGACTTAAAAGTCAAGAAAAGTTTAGGACGACTTAAAAGTCAAGAAAAGTCAATGACGACTTTTAAAAAGACAAGGAAAAGTCAAAGACGACTTAAAAGTCAAGAAAAGTCAAAGATGACTAAAAACGGTCTTTTCATGAAATCTCTCAGAAATTCCAAATACGAACGCGGAATTTCAAAATAAGACTCGGAACAAAAATTCCTATTTTAAAAACTTAAGTTCTACTGAAAAGTGTTAGTAAATATTTTTTTACTAGAAAAATAGGGTACTTTTCGGGTTGTTACACTGGTACATCCATACCCAGTCTCATTTAGGTGTGTGTAGTTCTCCTTATGATGTGTGTCATGTCAAAACGCATAAGTATGGTTCTCATTTCATTTCTATAAGCATTGCATTCATGATTCACTATGATTTGAAGCCTTTTTCAATTTGAATTTCTTCTCAAAATAAGCCCCTTCATACAAATGTTTCACAAAAATAATAGCTACATACAAAAACTGCCTACCTTTGAGCTAGTAGCTAGACTATGGTGTATGGGTGCTCTTTTGAGAAGTTTTTGTTCCTTAATGACAAAGTGAATTTAGAGAACGAAAAATATCCAAGAAGTGATGTTCAAAAGAAAAAAAATGGAAAAATCGGGAAAAAAATAATAAAGAAAAAAAAAGGAAGAAAAAAAAGAAGAAGTCGTGAGTATCTCCTCAAAATGTCAAATCAATAGAAGGAGTTTACCCTTGTGTTTCGTGCGTAATTAGCCAATCCGTTACTTCTGGCTTCGTTTTTCGTCTTTTGGGAGTTAACTGAAAGTTTGGATTAAGTATTCATTTATCATTGGTCAGTTTCTAGCTCATTCTAACCTTCACATGACCATAACTGTTTGTCCACCTTTCACCCATTTCCCAAAGCCTTCTTCTTATTTTTCGGCTTCTTTTCTATGTGCATTATGATCTTTGACTTGTGTTTTGAATTGTTTACCATATTAGACTGCGGACACATTTTCATAAGTCGTAGATAGGTGAGTGTCTCAAAAACATTTACACATAAAGAAATCACCTTTTACATGCAATGAGTGTTCTAGTGTGCCGTGAGAGTCCATTTGTCAAAAGATCATGCAAGATCCGAAAATCTATAGTGAAATTCTTTGTGCTGCGCCGTTATGTAAATCTCAGCCATGTTTATGTATCATTCTTGCCCACGTTGTTTTTGGGTTATGATTCATTATGTTTCCAAAGTTTTACGTTGAGATTTGTTTCTTGATGGTGTAGTAGCCAATGCTTGCAACCTTGTCCTGGTATTGTTTGTTATGTTTGCTTGAGGACAAGCAAAGGTTTAGCTTGGGGGAGTTTGATAAGTGAATATTTGTATGATTTTAACCCCCATTTTATCTCGGTTTGTATGTCATTTGTGCTTTGTTAAGCCATTTTATGAGCTAATATCGTCTTCTAGGCGAATTCCTATGTTCTAACCGTTTTTGTAGGGAAAGTGACGTTTCTACACCCTTTTTCTATATTCCCGAGCATTTGCCTAGAACCCGATGATTTGAAGAAGCAAGCTTGACCAAGTGAAAGGCATTTCAAGAAGGTTCACTAATTCAAAAGAGAGAAGAAGTAAAGACGTTGTCGCGGTTCTCGGAAGATCAATCAATTAGGCGGAAGAATTCATCGCTTTACATCAAACCCTATCAACAAACCCGACTCAAGAGCTCAAGGGGGATGATGGAAGTTAAGTCAAAGCAAAGGGAGATCAAACGTTAGTCAAAAGCTCCCAGATGACAACTTACCCGATCGGGTAAGTGTGTACCCGATTGGGTATCTCTGCTGCTTCGAGCAAAATGCTTCACCTTCCTATTTTTGTCCTATATGTTCAATGCTAGACCCCTTCCCCACGAAACCCTAATGCTATATAAAGAGAGCTCCAGCCCCTCTTCTCAATACAACTCATCTCAATCTCATATCATCTCACACACAACATCTCTTCTTTTCTTACATTTCTCTTTAGTTTAGTCTTTCTAGTTTAGATCATTTTCTTCTATTGTCTTTAGTTCTTAGTTTATTTCTGTCCATTTCACATCAAAACATTAGCTTAGATCAATAAGAATTTCAATTTTTGTAATCTACTTTGTTGGGTTCAAGTGTTGTAATTCAAGGAACGATTATTCTATGCGAGGGATTTCTATTATTGTTATCGCTTTCGTTGTTGATCGTCACCTTGGTATTCCTAATTTATCCTTTATTTAATGTCCTTATTGTTTACTATTTGATTGTTATTTTCCATACATATTATCTTAGATTCATTTTTGTGTTGTTATAATCGTAATTTCATTTCATAGATTGTCAATTAGCGTCGTTATTATCGCTACATAGAGAGTCTTAAAATTATTATAAACATGTCTATCCAAGTTTTCATTATCATCATCATCTTAGATATAAACATTATCATGAGTGAGTAGTCACCTTTCTAGGGTGTAGGGTAGCCATGTTAGATTGATTAAAGATATTAATTGGATAAAAGAAATTGTGCTTTTAAAACATTGTATCTATGCATGTTTGGACTATGACGATAGTTGACGATTCCTGATCAAAATCATTGACTAGTATGGAATTCTTTTCCAAGGTAGAGATACGAGAATTCAATAGACAAAGCATGACATGGTGGATTAAGACCTAGTAAATTGCCTAAAAGCCTGCTAGACCATCTGATCTATGATTGTAATGAACACATCATTCTTACGAACTCACAATGAATTATTTGCATGTTCCAAATCCAGTTGCATCAATATGTCAATCTACATGTGTGAACCTACTTCCCTAGATGCTTTCCATTATTGTTAATTCATCATTTGCTTTATTGCCTTCGTCTTCAATTGTTTTTATTTTGTTTTCATTTATGCCTTTTGTTAGTTTAGACATCATAATCCCAAAACCCAGATATTCGTTAGATAAAACTAAATTGCGAGACATTTCACATTTCATAGGAAATACCATCTCCCTGAGGATCGACCCCTACTTCTCAAATTACATTAAAATGTTATTAGCCTAGTCTGGGTAAATTATCTTTGTATCGGGCTCGCGACAAGCACGATCAGTTGGTATCAGAGCTATGACGCTCCCGACGCACACACGTGAACACTAAACTTAAATTACTTGACCTTGAAATAATAAATGAGAGATGGGTAGAAATTAAGGACTTTACTTGGTAGTCTCTTTGTTTATGGTAAGTGTTAGGATTAACCTCAATTTGTTTTTGTCTCTTATTAAGATGGTTAGACATTCGAGTCGTAGATAATGTCATTCTAGAGGCTCTTAATCAAGTTCTAAGAAATCGACAAGATGCGGCAAATGCTCAAGCCGACCAAGCCCCTCCTCATAGAGAAGACCATCACTAAGGAGGCTATGCTTGGTGGCTAGCCAAATTTTTAGGAGCAAGATCACGCCGTATGGTGGAGAACCGGACCCTACTGAGCTCTCGGAGTGGTTTCGGGAGATGGAAAAGCAATTCTTCTTGTACCAAGTCCGTGAAGAAGACAAAGTGAGGAATGCTTAGCACTTTCTTGTGAGGGAAGCCGACAACTGGTGGGCGATTACTAATCCCACCGCTACTCTTGAAGTCAATTTCAATTGGGAATGTTTCAAGGCTCTTGTTGAAGGCCGATTTTACCCCAAGGAGCTCAAACAGCAAAGACTCAAAGAATTCATCGATTTCAAGCAAGGTGACTTGACGGCTCAAGACTTTACCACTCAATTCAACAAGCATGCTCACTTTGCACCAAGGCTCATCAAGGATGATAAAGACCGAGCTTTTTACTATCGTAATAAGCTTAGTGCTTTGCTCCAAAGCAAAGTAAGGAGAAATTCTACCTCTTTTGGAGAATTGTATGAGCATGTACTTTGGGCCGAGAACTCCATGAAGGCTATCAAGGATGAAGCAATAATGAAAATTCCCCCTCCTTCCTTCTCACCTAGGCCAAACTTCTATGGGAAAAGGTCGTTTACTCCCTCGTCTTCCAATGCCTATGCCAACAAGCGGAGATTCAACCCTCCCCCAAATGCAAATGCAAGGGCTCCTTTCTTGCCCCGAGCTACTTCTAATGTGGCTCATAGGCCTTATGCTCCCCCTCAAGCTCAAGGTCGCTTTTGTAACCGTTGTAGACAACCACGCCACCCCGGTTTAGGATGCTTCAACCGACCTTATGTTTGCTTCTTTTGCCAAAAGACTGGTCACCGTTATGATGATTGCCACGATCGGAAGTTGCCCCCTCCAATTGCCAAACCCAAGGGATCTATCTATGTTCTAAGCCGAGACGAAGGCGATGCTTATCCGGAGATAATTACGGGTATGTTCTCAATCTTAGAGCAACCGTGTCTTATTCTATTTGATATCGGGTGCATCCATGTCCTTTGTGTCTTCAACTTATGTTGATAAGTTAGCTATCGAGCCTACTTCTAGTGAGGATACTCCCATATCCTTACCATCCGGAGAAATTATCTCATGTTCTACTCTTTACCCTAATGTCCCTATCTCTATTGCGGGTACTATCTTTCCCGCTAATCTCCTTAAGTTTCCTCTAGAAGAGTTTGATGTAATCCTAGGTATAGATTGGCTAGCGTTGTACCATGCTAGATTCGAGTGTAGAGATTAAAAGATTTATTTAAAGAGTCCTTTAGGAGTTAGAATAACCTATAAGGGATCTCATTTCCGAATGGGTGTGCAATTGATTTCCGCAATGAAGTTGGCGAGTATGGTAAGAAAGGGTCACCAAGCGTTCTTGTGTATTGTGACTTCTACAACTACCTCCTTACCAAATATTGAAGATGTACCTATAGTATGTGATTTTGTTGATGTATACCCCGAAGACTTGCACGGGATCCCTCCCGAGCGTGATGTTGAGTTTTTCATTGATCTTGTGCCCGGATTCGGACCCATAGCTAAAGCTCCATACCGTATGGCTCCAACCGAATTGAAGGAGTTAAGAAAGCAACTTGATGAGACGATTGAAAAAGGTTTCATTCGACCAAGTGCCTCGCCTTGGGGTGCTCCCGTTCCCTTTGTGAAGAAAAAGGATGGTTCCATGAGACTTTGCATTGACTACCGTGAGTTGAACTGAATTACAATCAATAACAAGTATCCTTTGCCAAGAAATTGAAGATTTGTTCGATTAACTAAAGGGTGCTTCTACTTTTTCCAAGATTGATTTGAGATCCGGATATCACCAAATTCCCGTTCGTGATGCCGATATACCAAAGACTGCTTTTAGTACAAGATATGGTCACTTTAAGTTCAAGGTGATGCCTTTTGGATTGAATAATGCTCCCTCTATTTTCATGGATCAAATGAACCGCACTTTTAGTGAGTATCTTGACAAGTGTGTAGTGGTGTTCATCGACGACATCCTTATTTTCTCCAAGACCGAAGAAGCGCATACTATTCATCTTAGGACCATTTTGAATGTCCTTCGTCGTCAAAAGTGGTTTTTCAAATTCTCCAAGTGTGAATTTTGGTTACCTATGTGACAACCCTCGCGAATGCGGAAATAAAACATACAAGCATGTGATTTAATTAGCAGAAATACGGTGTTTTTAAAACTTTTTACATGCAAATAGAAAATACGAGGAGTGTCAAATATTACAAACCAAATACAAAATACTACAAGAGACGTAGTCTCTCAAAATGTTAACAAAAGACAGTTATTTAGCAACTAGCTAAGAAACGTCTAGGGGTAAATCATCCAGGTCAACGCCCGCTAGCTCACACCCGAACCCAAAATACCAAGCAAAAAGCCATCCAATCAAGCAACATGTTCATCCATGAAAAACATGAACGTCACAGTCAGTGGGGAGTAACTCCGGGTTCTCCCAGCCATATCACATTAAACGTACATAAAAGGAAATACAAATGTAGAAGCATGCATATTGATGCGTGTATTTTATATAGACTTTATAGTCCATTTATTGCACGCATTTCTATGTCATTTAGGTAATATTATATCGCCATATGCCCCTATTTGGCTACTTTGTACTTTCATTACTATTTTGTAGGTACAAGCTGTGTAGTAGCAGAAACCGAGCCAAAACAGTCCACTTTGCATGCATTTAGGAGAATGGAAGGAACGGAAGAGAAGCTCTTGCATGGGAAAGCGTGAAACCGCTCGCAATCAAGTCCAAAGCCATGTCCAACACTGCACGATAGGCCAAAAGACCTCGATCGATTATATATTTGGTCGATCGAGGAGAGTTGAAGAGAAAAGTTGCTCGATCGAGCTGTCCTGTGCTCGATCGAGTAAGTAGCTGCTGAAAAGTTGCTCGATCGAGTAGAATAGTTACTCGATCGAGTGACTTCCTAGAATAAAGTCCTCGATCGAGTAGAATTGTTACTCGATCGAGTAGAATCTATCATGGGCCTTAAGTCCATAGCTTAATTAGGGTTAGAGTAGTATTTTGCATTATATAAACTCTTATTTGTCGTCAGTTTTCGGGATGGAGATTCAGAATCATTAGGATTCTGAACCTTAGGGTTCGGAATTATTAGCTTTAATCTTTCATTAGTTTCATAACTCTTTAATCTTTGGTTTACATTCGGGTTTATCGACGTGGAGTTGTTCTTTACGCCGGATTGCTAAGATTGTAACCTTCTTCTTTTCTCTCTTCCTTAATCTTAGTCTTAATTACTGTTACTCTTCTTAATTACTGCTTTGTTATTATTCATGCTTGTTAATTACGGTTTTATTATGTCTTATGTCATATATTTAATCGTCTTTGTTAGCATCGTTCATAACATGAGTAGCTAATTCTCTTGTATGTTGGGATGAGGGAAACTGTAGTGGAGGCATGTTAGGATAGATTAATTTAGCTAGTCGTGAGAATCGATCTTTGCAATTTAATTGAGGTTTAGTCGAATGAGTGCACGCAGGAGACTAGGCTAGGTAATTAACCCCGACCTGGATCGAGAGATTGGAAGGGAAGGCTTGCTTAGAATTGATAGGTGACTCATAAGAGGACGAGAGTTAATTAGGAAAATCCCTAGGGCGGTTTGAGACCGAGAGGAGAAAACCATTGCTCTTCTCATTAAAAGATTGACTGACTTAGTTGACCCCGTAGATGCCGATACTTCAGTGGACCGAATCCTAGCATATTTCTCTCTTATCTGATTTATTTCTTATTTATTTCTATCTTTTACTTCTCTTCCTTTAATCTTATTTAGCTTAGTTTAAAACAATTTCAAAACCCCCAGATTGTTACTTGCAGATTTAGATTTCAGTTAATTAGTTTCCTCCATGTGGAGATCGACCCTACTTCCGCTATCTTCTTAGTTAGTTGACTTAGGTTTTATTTTTGGTGTATAACGACTGACATCAAATTTTGGCGCCGTTGCCGGGGAGGCAATTTAATTTTCTGTTATTTATTTCTGTCTCGTCTTAAGGAATTTCTAATTCCTTAAGACTGTTCTTATCTTTTCTCTCTAGTTGTGTATGCGCAGGTAGAGAAGGATAGATAAGACTATTCAGGAGGAAGACTTGAGTACTCCTGATTCCGTCTTCGACAGTTTTATTTTCATGGAAGATTCGACTGTTGAGACTACCGTGACAGCGAAGATGCCTAACATTGTTAGTCACTCCGAGCCCACCGCTGCACGTATACCCCAAGGATTGTGGAAAAAGAAGTCAGACATTACCACAGCTGAGGGTACTTCCGTAAGTCAAAGGCCTGACGGTGGCCTTGTCACGGAACTATTAGGTTACTAGCCGGGTTTGCAACCCCGTGCAACTTGTAAAAAAAATTTATGGCGTTTTCGTTAGACAATTAGACTACTACGTGATAATCCGTAGTTTAGACAATTTTTTATTCCTGCTAGACTGTCTTTTGGTATTTTTTTGGGTATCGGTTTGTATCGTTTTTGCAGGAAAAGAAGCGGAAGTTAATTGCTAAAAGTCGAAGGACTTGGGGAATTCAAACCAGTCGATCTAGTAAACTGAGGGTCATCAAAAGAAGACCACTCGATCGAGCAAACCAGAACTACTCGATCGAGCAGTCCTGTCCGTCAAAAGCCCTCGATCGAGTAGAATACTACTCGATCGAGCAAACTAACCTCCCTATAGAGAAGTCTTCGATCCCCTTTTCAATTTACTCGATCCCAATTCCCCTTTTGATCTTCATCTTTCGATTTTTCTGTATAATCTTACCTGCAATTCGTGTTAGTATCCAAATTAATTGTGGACAGAGGCAACTGATGCGAGACGGTGATGTTAGCTCCCCAGTTTGATGCTGGTTTGGGGAAGCTTTGTCTTGTGAGTTTTCCTGTTCCTTTCGTTTTTTCTATTCTTTATATATTTCATCCATTAGGAACATGTATTAGGTTGTTTTTTCCCTTTCCCTTATATGCTTTTATGTTATAGCCAATGAGGACATTGTCTGTTTTGGTTTGGGGAAGTGTTTCACATCCTTCTGCGTCTGCATTTGCATTTGTATTGCATTCACGTTTACAATTCATGTTAATTAGAAAAAATTGAAAAAATCAAAAATATCACGTTTATTTTTGCATATAGTTGAGTCGGATTGGAGCCTTGTTCATGATGAAATCGCACTACAAGTCTATTTTAAGCTATTCTTTGCACCTTTCTTGACTTACGTAGTAAAATCGAAATAGTGAATTATGAATTTTGTCTTGGAATTTTAATTTGATTATTAGACTTGACTCAACATTTTGGCAAACTACTTATATATTCTGAGATTTTAGAGCCTATAACTGGTGATATCCATGACCGGTTCATCTAGGAATGAGAGTAGTTACTCCCCACATCTCGTGTCATTTGCTTGTATATGAATTTTGATTTCTTATTGCCTGCACGCAATGGGTTTGTGGTCGGTCTTACGTGTTTTGAGAATATTTGCATCTCCCTTTTTCTCATTTTACCCCTTTAACTCAACATAAAGCCATATCTGCCTGTTGCCCTTAACTACATCCTAAACTGAGCCTACCTTTGCCGAGCTAGTTTAGTAGTCAAGGTATATTTTACCGTTGTGTCGGTTTTTGGCTCGTTTCCATTGATTGGAGTGGGTTTTTTGTGAGAAAAAGAAGAGAAGTGAGAATAGTGCCTCGATCGAGCAGTTTGTTTAGCTCGATCGAGCAGATTTTGTTATTTAGTGCCTCGATCGAGTGACTCATTCAGCTCGATCGAGTGGTTTTCCTCAGTCAGCCAAGAAAAAGGAAAAGAAAAAGAAAGAAAAAATGAAAAATATATATTGAAAAAATAATTGGCTGAAGTTTTTATTGTTTACACCTCCTGCGCTTATTATTATTTGTCGAGGTGTTATATGGGATTTGTGACGTTTATGCCTATATTGGTTAAGGCATTGAGCTTAATTTTGATAATTGGAAGAATGGAACGAGTTCTATTGCGGTCTTGTTAGGAACTAGCTTGGCTATTTACCCTCACATTTCCATTAATTGTTTTGCCCCTTCTTACCAATTAGCCTCACATATCCATACTTTTGCAAATATTCGGCATGTGATTGTCCTTGAATGGTGGTTATGCGTGTGTACGGTGCTTGAATCATTTTTCATGTTAGTTAGCAATGCATGTTGTGTCGGTCGTAGTCTAGGTGAGTGACTATATTTTCTTCTCTCTTTCTTACACATATTTACTTACCATTTGCTTGTTGAGAGAAGAGTGACCCGTGAGAGTCCGAAATTGGTTGAGTCTTGCAAGGTTGAAAGTCTAATTTATTTCCAAGATTGTATAAATTCGTTCACTTTCGTATTAAGCTTTGTAGTGATTGATCGAGTGCATTAAACTGTTTAATATTGACTTGTAGTTAGCTCTGAGACTTACTCCATTCCCCTAGGTTTATTTTGTTCCATATAGCTGCATTTAGTTTGCTTGAGGACAAGCAAAGGTTTAGTTTGGGGAAGTTTGATGCGTGTATTTTATATAGACTTTATAGTCCATTTATTGCACGCATTTCTATGTCATTTAGGTAATATTATATCGCCATATGCCCCTATTTGGCTACTTTGTACTTTCATTACTATTTTGTAGGTACAAGCTGTGTAGTAGCAGAAACCGAGCCAAAACAGTCCACTTTGCATGCATTTATGAGAATGGAAGGAACGGAAGAGAAGCTCTTGCATGGGAAAGCGTGAAACCGCTCGCAATCAAGTCCAAAGCCATGTCCAACACTGCACGATAGGCCAAAAGACCTCGATCGATTATATATTTGGTCGATCGAGGAGAGTTGAAGGAAGAAAGACCTTGATCGAGCTGTCCTGTGCTCGATCGAGTAAGTAGCTGCTGAAAAGTTGCTCGATCGAGTAGAATTGTTACTCGATCGAGTGATTTCCTAGAATAAAGTCCTCGATCGAGTAGAATTGTTACTCGATCGAGTAGATTCTGTCATGGGCCTTAAGTCCATAGCTTAATTAGGTTTAAGAGTCTTGTTATGCCTATATAAACTCTTATTTGTCGTCAGTTTGAATTATTCAGAGTCATTAGGATTCTGAACCCTTAGGGTTCGGAATTATTAGCATTAATCTTTCATTAGTTTCATAACTCTTTAATCTTTGGTTTACATTCGGGTTTATCGACGTGGAGTTGTTAAGATTGTAACCTTCTTCTTTTCTCTCTTTCTTAATCTTAGTCTTAATTACTGTTACTCTTCTTAATTACTGCTTTGTTATTATTCATGCTTGTTAATTACGGTTTTATTCCCGAACTTCATTTAACTATTCCCGAGTCAACTTAAGTCCCGAAACAAACCCGAAACCGACTCCTACGTGGACCACACGCCCAAATCACCCCTTTCCCCTCATTTGAGATCTTTTGATTACTTATTATTAAACTAATACAAATATCTAAGATATTTGTAGCTTTATCAATCTGTCAGTTTAAATTACGCAACAAATCGCTTAAAAACAGACCCAATTTCTCCTTACTCCACACGCCTACTTCCTCTTGTTCTCTTAGGATTAGATATTTTCCTTTCTTTTGATTAAACTTGTAACAACCCGAAATATACCCGATTTTTCTAGTAAAAATATTTACTAACACTTTTCAGTAGAACTTAAGTTTTTAAAATCGGAATTTTTGTTCCGAGTCTTATTTTGAAATTCCGCGTTCGTATTTGGAATTTCTGAGAGATTTCATGAAAAGACCGTTTTTAGTCATCTTTGACTTTTCTTGACAAAAGTCGTCTTTGACTTTTCCTTGACTTTTTTAAAGTCGTCATTGACTTTTTCTTGACTTTTAAGTCGTCATAAACTTTTCTTGACTTTTAAGTCATCTTCGACTTTTCTCGACTTTTCAGTCAACTTTGACTTCCGTTGACTTTTCCCGACTCGTCTCATAAGTATGAAGACCGAAATTTTATTTAAAAAAATAATATTTTTGATTTATTTTTATTTAGATTTATTAAGATTTATCATAATTTAATATAATTATTTTGAATTTATTCGGAATTTAAAGAATAACGTTTACGGTTTTAACCGAACGTTATTTAACTATTCCCGACTCATCGTAAAGCGCGAAACGAAACCGAAACTCGACTTTGGCATGAGTCACGCGCCCAGGTCATCGTTTTCCACTCACATTAGATATTTTAATTCTTTTGATTAAACTAATAATAATATCTAGATATTTATTTACTTTATCGATCAGTTAACGAAAATTACGCAAATCGTTTACAAAACTGACCCGATATCACCCATACCACACGGTTTTTCTTCCTCTCTTAGCCTTGATATTTTATTTCTTTTCATTATAATAACATAATATCTTGATATTTAATTCAATTAACTTAATATCTAATTAATTACGGTAATATAATTATTATACCGGGTCAATTCCATAACCACAATTTCAAACCCCAACTCACTAGTTTGCTCTATATTACACGACACTCCTCACCCCACTTTACTCACAAACAACTTTTCATTTTACAACAAATCAACTTAAGATCAAATAAATCGTTCTTCATCGGTCTTGAACGTTCTTCGTCGTTCTTCATCCGTTCTTCGTCGTTCTTGAGCAAAACCTTCATAAAACCTTCATTTCTTAATTAAATCCGTCCTAACTTATATTTCTAGGATCTCCGCTTCGCTCTCCATCTTCTAGTACGGTTTATTTTCAATTCCGTCAAAATCGTTTTCAACACTTTAATTATGGAAAATCAAAGTTTTAATTCTAATAATGTTTTTCTTGTCATTTCTTATAGGGGAAGACTTTGAAGACGAGTTTGGTGACTCGTATATTTTGGGTGAAGATTAGTAGACGGGTTTTTCTTTACTACTTATTTTGGTGCTACTTGATTTTGCTAGCTAGGTAACGATTCCGAGTTACTCGACGAATACATGTTACATAGCTTTTGTTTCTTTTATTTTTTGTTCATCTTTTGTTTTTGGTTCATGTTATTATGATTTATGGATTTTTAGTAGTAATATGATAAGTGGTATGATTTCTATGTTGTATGGAATTTTTATGTTGGTTAGTGTTCTTGATGAATTTTTATGATTGTTCATAATAATGATTTTTGTATGAATGATGGTTGAATTGGATGTTAAGAATGGATGTTGTTAATTAAAAACATGTTAGAATTTATTTGGAATTGGGGTTGTTGTTTTGGTGGTGGCCGGAATGGGGGGGGCTGTGAACCGGACCAAACCAGCCGGTCCAGGCCGGTTCATACCCGGTCTGGGTTGGTCTATGGTGGGTCCGGGTTTTGGTCTTTGGGTTGTGTCGATGTTTGATTGTTTAATTGTTGTTTTGACGGGTTTTAAATATGTTAAGCATGCGGGGAAAATAATTGCGAAACGTGTTTTTTTTAGTAAAACCGTTAAAAAGGCCAAAACAGCCCATTTTTGCCAAAACAGGCCGTGAGGCCCAAATCAGGCCCATGTGGGTCCGGTCCAACTCAGCCCGTGGGTCCCACTTTGGGACTTGTGACGGTTTTTGAGTTATCGTCATTTTTATCGTTTTTTGTAATATTTAGCAAGTGGGAAATATTAATACGTAAAATATTTAATTAAAAAGGTTTTTCATAAAATTATTATTTCTCACATGTTAGAAATTATAAGACGAGATCGTAGTTTAAATTTATATCCTTTAAGTCAAGCGGGGGGTTACGTAAAATGTAATAATTCCCATGTTAGAAGTTTTAATAATATAACATGTAATGAATATGTTGATTTTATGTCTATGTGATAAAGACTCTGTTTCTAGCCGGTTTGATCCAACGGGTTTGGTCAAACTAAGATCTAGTCAGCCCCGATTTGACTGATGACCCGTCTCGGGACTCGGGTCGGGGATTTGTCTTCAAGTAAGGTTGTATTTAATTATGAATTAGCCTTAGTAGATATGAGGCGATATGATATTTGATTATTATTGATATGCAAATAGTCACATGATAGGATGTTTTCCCGTGACTGTTTTATTTTATGGTTGGTGTCGTGTTGACTAAGTACCCATAGAGAATTATGAGAATATGGCGTCTTGACCATTCTAATTCTAAATGAGTAGCTTGGACCACGACATTGATAGGCCCGTACTATCTTTAACGAGCATACGGAGTTTGCCGCTTGATAGCTTTTGTGTCTCGGCTTGGTGGTTTTATATCCAAGTCGGGGCATGGTTGCCTAATCCGTTTTGGGGTTGGAACCAGCTTAAGTACTAGCCATCTCTGCTTAGGGGGTCGCCTAGTAGAGTTTCTCATAGACGGTTATGTCATGGGACGGGGAACGGAATAGCTGTTGTCGCTAGGTCTGATCAGTCTAGGACTAGGATGTTGTCCTACCTTGTGGTATAGCCTCGAGTTACAGAAGTCTTCTATCGACTGTACTAAGAACTTATGCCTGTTTGTAGAAGTATTGGTCTTTCATGTTTGTATGATTCTATGAGTTTTAGAAGGTGAGATGCAAGCCGGCTAAGATTGATAGAGTTTGGATTACCGATTGTTAACTGATTCACATGATTACGTGTTGATTAGGGTTTGAGTGTATCACGGCCATGTTTCTGAGAGGAACCTCTGAGCTAGCATCCCAGCTTCCCTACCTCGAGTTATAGTTTATTATCGGTTTCACATGATAGCTTTCACATGCTAGGTTATTTGTTAGTTATCTGTTTCATAACATGAAAAGCATATCATATATGTTAAAGTTTTGTATTATTCATATACATTGCTTTTATGTTATTCATGTTTCATTAAACTTGACCTTTCGTGGCTGGGAGGACTCGGAGTTACTCCCCACTGACTGTGGCTTCCGTGTTTATATTTAATGCGGTCGAACAGGTGGTGAATGCATATTGGGGTACATTGACGAGCTAGCGAGCGAAGTATTACCTTGGACCTATATTCGGTTCTTAGGATTGTATATTATTATACACTCCTTTTATTTCAGTATTTATACGGGAGATATGTCTCCCGTCTTGTATAATTCTTATGTAAAATATTAATTTCCTTTTTGAAGACCTTTTTATTTATGACACCCTTGTTTTATGTTTTTAAATTATTTTTTTTCTTTTTCCGCAAATTTGATGTGTCACAGTTGGTATCAGAGCGATTTTTTTTTGCTCCCCGACGCAGTTTGTGTACCCTAGTATAAATAACTTGACCTAATAAAACTAATACTTGTGATGATAGAAGGGTAGGATGGGTAGATTAGGATTTATGTTGGTTAGTCCCTAAATTTGTTTATGCTAATTTTTAGTCAGTACCTTAATTTGTTTTGTTTCTTTGAAGACGGTTGGACCTCGTGTAGAAGAGATCGTTGTTACTGCCAACCAGGTCCCGCCTCATAAAGAAGACAATTGCCAAGGAGGCTATGTTTGGGTGGCTAGCCAGATTGCTAGGAGCAATATTACGCCTTATGGTGGAATATGTGTTACCTAGACGGAGTATCCTCTACCGAAGATTTGAAGATTCATAAGCCTAATTGAAGTGAATTCCTTCTTCATCTTTGAATTCTCTCGTCCTTATAGTATTATGCCCTCTTCCTTCCATCTAGGAGCTTCTTTCTCTTCCAACCTTTTTGCCTCTTGAAAATTTACCTTGATAGTTCCTCCATCTTACCATTGGTATCCTTACCTTCCTCTTGTAACATTTTATGGATGTCATACCCATTTGTTTGAGGTATATTATATTTAGTCGGAAGAACTTTGAATTTTGTGGAATATTAGTGTTAGTTAGAATGAACTTGTGATTTGAGGAAATGGTATAGATCTAATTTCACCCTATGGTGGTGAGAGTGGGTATCCTTGAGGAAAGTGTGGTAAGGTATGTTTAATGATTTTAATGCTGGAAGCTTGTCATGACTTGTGTGTAAATAGTTCATGATATTCGAAGGTGTAAAGTCGAATAAGTTGGCTATTACTTCTTAACTCATTGGTAATTTAGTCTTTTGGAATTAGAAGTTTAGTATTGGTTTGAAGACCATGCTTATGATATGTCTATTTTAGAGTAAATAAGAAGTTTCGAATATGGTGCCTAACCATCCTATTAAGCTAGTTCCGTGTTTAGATGATTACAAGGATTTGAGGATAAACTTAGGATGAAATTCTCCTAGTGGTTTTAGATTATGAAAATTTGAAGTTGCAATATCATTTCTTTTTGAGGATCGAATTAAGCATAATGGTGGTTGGTTGTTATGGTTAAGGATTTTAGTGGCTCTTTAAGTGTTACTTGGTAATTGTGGTCTTTAAATGTTGGACTCTAACGGGAATAATTACCTTGTGGAATTTTGGATTTAGATGACCAAACTTGAGGAATATAGTCATAAGCGAAAATCCGATGTATTGAGAGTTTGGAAGAGATAAATAAATTGATTTACGGTTGCATTGCCCTATGTTTGGCAAAAGTTATGTGAAATAAGATTTGTGTGACTAATCTCTTTGAGGTTTTGTGATTCAACTTTTGAGGATGAGAAGGTTCGTTGTTAATAATTTAGGGTAATGAAGTTTTGAAGAAATTGGATTAAAGGATTTCATAGTAAGTCCTTTACTTTGTGGTCGTTAACAATCTTGGTTCCCTAATTATAAATATTTTGATGATGGTTTTCAATAAGAGTTTTAAGGAGCTAAGAAGATTAGAGTTCATAATGAATCTTTCATGGTTTGTTAGTTACAAGTTTACCGTACCAATGGACCTTAGAAGATTTTAATTGAATTTGAATAATTGGGAGTTGTTACTTGATGTATCGTGCTTATGAAATATTTTGGTAGGAATCTGATGATTGAAAATGTTTAGGATATATTGCACTCTCTTGAGGACTAGATTCTGGTGCAGTTAGTGTTGTTGAGTTACGATAAAACATTTGAAGTATCATAGATGGAAGATAGTATGGTGATTCATTCCTCTCTTTTCTCTCTTTCTATTCGATTTATTCTTTCGAATATTTCGTTCCTTCTATCAATTATCATCTCGTATAGATAGGTTATTAGAAGCTTTAGTTAGAAATTTTAGGTATAGATAGTAGTGTTATTACCTTTACTATAGAATTTTTGAACTAAAAGCTTTTGGAAATTTTATTGATTTCAAGTATTTTACCGTCAAGGAGTGTTGAGACTCGTTATTGGAGACGTTCGATAACTAGTTTTCTCATTAATTGACGCGAAATTGTATCTTTTGAGTCTTTGACTTGGACGATGAGATTCTTGACTGCAGACGAGAATCTTCCGCCCCATTGATAAGACCATGTATTTTTATTACAAGTATATTTTAACAGTTTTGAAATAGACCTACATATATGTTACGTTCCTTCTTCTAAGTTTCGAGGACGAAACTTTTTAAAAGGAGGGGTGATTGTAACAACCCGAAAAATACCCAATTTTTCTAGTAAAAATATTTACTAACACTTTTCAGTAGAACTTAAGTTTTTAAAATAGGAATTTTTGTTCTGAGTCTTATTTTGAAATTCCGCGTTCGTATTTGGAATTTCTGAGGGATTTCATGAAAAGACCGTTTTTAGTCATCTTTGACTTTTCTTGACTTTTAAGTCGTCTTTGACTTTTCTTGACTTTTTGAAAGTCGTCATTGACTTTTCTTGACTTTTAAGTCGTTCTAAACTTTTCTTGACTTTTAAGTCATCTTCGACTTTTCTCGACTTTTCAGTCAACTTTGACTTCCGTTGACTTTTTCCCGACTCGCCTCATAAGTTTGAGACCGAAATTTTATTTAAAAAAATAATATTTTTGATTTATTTTTATTTAGATTTATTAAGATTTATCATAATTTAATATAATTATTTTGAATTTATTCGGAATTTAAAGAATAACTTTTACGGTTTTAAACCGAACGTCATTTAACTATTCCCGACTCATCGTAAGGCGCCAACAAAATCGAAACTCGACTTTGGCATGAGTCACGCGCCCATGTCATCGTTTTCCACTCACTTGAGATATTTTAATTGTTTCGATTAAACTTATACAAATATCTAAGATATTTGTAGCTTTATCGGTCCGTCCGTTTAAATTACGCAAATCGCTCAAAATCAGACCCGATTCCTACCCATTTCACACGCCCCATGTCACCTATTTTTCCACTCATATTAGATCTTTTAATTAATATGATTAAACTAATAAAAATATCTAAGATATTTGTAACTTTATCGGTCTGTCAACTTAAATTCCGCAATCGCTTGAAAACAGACCCGTTTTCTTTTCATTTCTCACGTCTCTTTTCTCTCCTCTCTTAAGCTTGATATTTTCTTTCTTTTCCTTATAATAACATAATATCTTGATATTTAGTTCAATTAACTTAATCGCTAATTATATTTAATCGATTACCGTAATATAATTATTAAACGCGAATCAATTCCGTAACAACAATTTCAAAACCCGACATCCACTTTTGCCTATAACTACACGGCTCATCCACTCTTCCTACTCACAAACAACTTTTCATTTTTCAACAAATCAAATTAAGATCAAAATATCACTTTCTTTAATCGTTCTTGAGCGTTCTTCGCGTTCTTCATCCGTTCTTCATCGTTCTTGAGCAAAACCTTCATAAAACCTTCATTTCTTAATTAAATCCGTCCTAACTTATATTTCTAGGACTCTCCTCTTCGCTCCCCATCTTCAAGTACGTTTATTTCCAATTCCGACAAAATCGTTTTCAAGTCTTTAAATATGGAAAATCTATTTTTACTTCTAATAATGTTTTCTTGTCATTTCTTATAGGGGAAGATTTTGAAGACGAGTTTGGTGACTCGTATATATTAAGGGAAGATTAGAAGACGGGTTTCTTAGTTCTTAGTTCTTATTATTTTGGTGCTACTTGATTTTAGCTAGCTAAGGTAACGATTCCGAGTTACTCGACGGATATATGTTACATAGCTTTGGTTTTCTTTAGATTTTGGTTCATCTTTAGTTTTTTGTTCATATTATTATGATTTTATGATTTTTAGTTAGTAACATGATAAGTTGTTAATTTTATTATGTGGTAGGAATGATAAATATGTTGGTGTTATGGTTATATTTTTATGATTTCTTCATGATGATGATTGTTGTATGTTGGATGGTTAAATTGGATGTTTAAAAATGGATGTTGTTAATTAAAACATGTTAGAATTAATTGGGAAGTGTGGTTGTTTGAACCGTGAAAAGGGGCCGTGTTGGGGCTGTGAACCGGCCGGTCCAGGCCTGGTCAGACCGGTTCAGGCCGGTCCAGCCCGGTTTGGATTTGGTCCGGGTGGGGTCCTTGGGAGTTGTGTCGATGTTTGATTGTTTAATTGTTGTTTTGACGGGTTTTAATTATGATAAGCATGCGGGAAATAATTAGAAACGGTTTTTATTAAAATTGTCAAAACAGCCATTTTTGCCCAAAACAGGCCGTGGGGCCCATCCAGGCCCATGTGGGTCCGGCCCAAGTCAGCCCGTGGGTCCCACTTTGGGACTTGTGACGGTTTTTGAGTTATCGTCATTTTTATCGTGTTTTGTAATATTTAGCAAGTGGGAAATATTAATAAGTAAAATATTTAATTAAAAAGGTTTTCATAAAATTATTATTTCTCACATGTTAGAAATTATAATACGAGATTAGTTTACGTTGAGATCATTTAAGTCAAGCGGGTTTTGGGTATAATATGATAATTCACATGTTAGAAGTAGTAATAAAATAACATGTAATGAATATGTTGATTTTATGTTTATGTGATAAAGACTCTGCTTCTAGCCGGTTTGATCCAACGGGTTTGGTCAAACTAAGATCTAGTCAGCCCCGAGTTGACTGATGACCCGTCGCGGGACTCGGGTCGGGGATTTGTCTTCAAGTAAGGTTGTATTTAATTATGAATTAGCCTTGGTAGATATGAGGCGATATGATATTTGATTATTATTGATATGCAAATAGTCACATGATAGGATGTTTTCCCGTGACTGTTTTATTTTATGGTTGGTGTCGTGTTGACTAAGTACCCATAGAGAATTATGAGCATATGGCGTCTTGACCATTCTAATTCTAAATGAGTAGCTTGGACCACGACATTGATAGGCCCGTACTATCTTTAACGAGCATACGGAGTTTGCCGCTTGATAGCTTTTGTGTCTCGGCTTGGTGGGTTTATATCCAAGTCGGGGCATGGTTGCCTAATCCTTTTTGGGGTTGGAACCAGCTTAAGTACTAGCCATCTCTGCTTAGGGGGTCGCCTAGTAGAGTTTCTCATAGACGGTTATGTCATGGGACGGGGAACGGAATAGCTGTTGTCGCTAGGTCTGATCAGTCTAGGACTAGGATGTTTTCCGACCTTGTGGTATAGCCTCGAGTTACAGAAGTCGACTATTGACTGCACTAGGAACTTATGCCTGTTTGTAGACGTATTGGTCTTTCATGTTTGTATGATTCTATGAGTTCTAGAAGGTGAGATGCAAGCCGGCTATGATTGATAGAGTTTGGATTACCGATTGTTAACTGATTCACATGATTACGTGTTGATTAGGGTTTGAGTGTATCACGGCCATGTTTCTGAGAGGAACCTCTGAGCTAGCATACCAGCTTCCCTACCTCGAGTTATAGTTTATTATCGGCTTCACATGATAGCTTTCACATGCTAGTTTATTTGTTAGTTATCTGTTTCATAACATGAAAAGCATATCATATATGTTTAAGTTTTGTATTTTCCATATACATTGCTTTTATGTTATTCATGTTTCATTACACTCGACATTTCGTGGCTGGGAGGACTCGGAGTTACTCCCCACTGACTGTGGCTTCCGTGTTTATATTTACTGCGGTCGAACAGGTGGTGATGCATACTTTGGGTACATTGACGAGCTAGCGAGCGAAGTATTTACCTTGGACCTATATTCGGTTCTTAGATTGTATATTATTATACACTCTTTTATTTCCGTATTTATACGGGAGATATGTCTCCCGTCTTGTATAATTTTTATGTATAATATTATTTTTCTTTTGTATGACCCTTTTTATTTTATGACACCTTTGTATTGTATTTTCATCTTTTATCTAGTTTAAATAATTTTTTTTTCTTTCCGCAAATTTGAGGGTGTCACAGTTGGTATCAGAGCTATTTTGCTCCCGACGCACGTTGGTGTACCCTTGCATAAATAACTTGACCTTAAGAAATAATAAACCGTGAGATAGAAGGGTAAGATGGGTAGATTAGGATTTATGTTGTAGTCTTCTTGTTCTTGCTAAATGTTAAGTACTAATCTGTGTTTTCCTTTTGCAAGATGCCTCCGAGGATTGACAACACCCTTTTAGCAGCTCTTACCGTTATTATCCAAAACCAGCAAAATCTGCAAAACCAGCAAGCTAATCCGATTCCTACTCCTGTTCCTGATCGGGAGAGACACGGGAGTTATACGTGGGTTGCTTCTCAGCTATCGAGGAGCCAAGCCAAAACCTATGATGGAGAAGTTGATCCCGTTAAACTTTCGGTGTGGTTACGAGAGATGGAGAAGAGTTTTTCTCTTTACGATGTCCTTGAAGAGGACAAGGTCCGTCTAGCTTCTCACTTCTTAGAGAAGGAAGCGGATCAGTGGTGGACTCTTTCGGGTCCTACCGCGAAGTTGTAGCCTAATTTCGGGTGGACTCGTTTCCGTGAGCTCTTGGAAGCGAGGTTTTACCCCGACGAGTTGAGACAGCAAAAATTGAAGGAGTTCATGGATTTTAAACAAGGACTTCCTTCTGTTCAGGAGTTTACTACCAGGTTCAATGAGTTGGCTCATTATGCCACTCGTCTTATTAGGGTAGAGGAAGACAATGCTTTCTTTTATCTGGGAAAGCTTTCTCCCCAGATAAAGGGAAAGATTAGCAGAGGTTCCACTTCTTTTGTCTCGATCTATAATGATGCCATCTGGGCGGAGAGTTCTATCAGGGAGATTGCCGAGGAAGCTCGTGCTTCTTATGTTGCTCCTAATGCCTTTGGCAAGAGACCTCTTTATCCTGCTTCTCGTCCTTCCTTTTCTCCCTCTTTTCCAAACAAGAGGAGAAACTTTCAGGGTGGACAAGCTAATCAGAGAAACCGTCCCTTTATTCCGAGCAACAACAACGATCTTAAAGCTCGTATGTGCTTTCGGTGCAAGAGGCCTATTCATCCGGGTGTTGGTTGCTTCAACAAGCCCCTAGTATGTTTTAATTGTCAAAAACCGGGGCACAGGTTTAATGAATGTCCCGAGAGGAAGAAGACGGTTTCTACACCGGTTATTTCTGGGCGACCTAAGGGTCGTATTTTTATTATGAGCCGTGCTGAGGCGGATGCCCAACCCGATATTGTGACGTGTATGTTCTCGATTTATGATTTACCGTGTTTAATTTTATTTGACACGGGAGCTTCTTTATCTTTTATTTCCATGAGACTATCCGATAAGTTACCGCTTAAAGCTTCAGTAGGAGAAACTACTCCTATATCGTTACCATCCGGAGAAGTATTTTCATGTTCTTATCTTCATTCCGAAATTCCAATATCCATAAATGGATCTATTTTTCCGGCGAATCTTTTACGTTTTCCTCTTGAAGAATTCGATATTATTTTGGGCATGGATTGGTTATCTACTTATCATGCTCGATTCGAGTGCCGTGATCAGAAAATTATTCTTAAAAGTCCTTTGGGTGCTCGTATTTCTTATCAAGGGGTTAGAAAGCAAGCGAGTGTGAAGTTAATCTCAGCTATGAAAATGTTGAATGTTTTAAAGAAGGGTCATCAAGCATTTCTATGTGTAGTGACTACTTCCGATTCTTCCCTTCCTTCTTTAAAGGATGTTCCTATTGTTCGGGAATTTCGCGATGTATTTCCCGATGAATTACCCGGGATTGCTCCTGAAAGGGATGTTGAATTTTCCATTGATCTAGTTCCTGGAACTGACCAATTGCCAAAGCTCCTTATCGTATGGCTCCTTCTGAATTGAAGGAGTTGAGAATTCAACTTGATGATTTAATTGAGAAAGGTTTTATTAGGCCTAGTGCTTCTCCTTGGGGTGCTCCCGTATTATTTGTCAAGAAGAAAGACGGTTCTATGCGGATGTGCATTGATTATCGTGAATTGAACCGTGTCACAATCAAAAACAAATATCCCCTTCCTCGTATCAATGATCTTTTTGACCAGTTACGGGGTGCTTCTACTTTCTCTAAAATTGATCTTAGATCGGGTTATCATCAGATTCCCGTTCGGGAAGCAGATATTCCGAAGACGGCTTTCAGCTCGAGGTATGGTCATTTCGAATTCAATGTGATGCCATTCGGTTTGACTAACGCTCCAGCTATATTCATGGATCAGATGAATCGTACCTGCCGGGAGTATCTTGATAAATGTGTGGTGGTATTCATTGATGACATTCTGATCTTTTCAAAATCTAAGGAAGAACATGCTATTCATCTTCGAACCATTTTGGGTGTTCTTCGACGCCAAAAGTGGTATGCAAAGTTCTCCAAATGTGAGTTCTGGTTGCCCGAGGTATCTTTCCTTGGTCATGTCATTTCCAAAGACGGTGTTATGGTCGATCCAGCTAAAATTTAGGCGGTTGTGGATTGGAAAAGTCCGAAAAATGTGTCCGAGATACGGAGTTTCCTTGGTTTAGCGGGTTATTATCGTCGGTTTGTGCAAGATTTCTCCAAATTAGCAAGACCGATGGCTCAATTGCTAAAGAAGGAAGCAAAGTATATTTGGACCGATGAATGTGAAGTTGCCTTCTTAGAATTGAAGAAGAGATTGACTACCGCACCGATCTTGACTTTACCAGATGATGAAGCGGAGTATGATGTATATTGTGATGCTTCAAAGCATGGTTTGGGATGTGTCTTGATGCAGAATAGAAAAGTCATTGCTTATGCTTCTCGACAACTCAGGGTTCATGAAGTGAATTACCCGACTCATGATCTGGAGTTAGCAGCTGTAGTACATGCCTTGAAAACTTGGAGACATTATCTTATTGGAGTTCATTGCCGAATTTACACCGATCATAAGAGCTTGAGGTGCATTTTTACTCAGAAGGAATGGAACATGAGGCAGAGAAGATGGTTGGAGTTAGTGAATGATTATGATGCTGAGTTGATTTATCACGAGGGAAAAGCAAATGTCGTGGCAGATGCTTTGAGTAGAAAGACCAGTCATTCATTAAATGCTCTTGGTACTTTACCCGATGAACTAGTGACCGAATTTCAGAAGCTTCAGATACAGTTCGTTGGGAAAGGATTTGATTATCTTGGTGCTTTGACCGCGGAACCTGATTTTTATCGCGAGATTCGTACTTGTTTACCGGAGGATGCTACCTTTATTGCCATTCGATCAAAGATATTACTTGGGCAAGCTAAGGATTGTGTGGTGGATAATGATGGCTACCTTCGTTATCATGGTAGAATGTTTGTTCCGAAAAGTGCCGAGTTGAGGAAGAGAATTCTTGATGAAGCTCACCTTTCTCCTTATTCTATTCATCCTGGTGGTGACAAAATGTATAAAGATTTGAGACCGCAATTCTGGTGGCCTAGGATGAAGATTGAAGTAAAGGAGTATGTTAGTAGATGTCTTACTTGTCAGAAGGTGAAGATTGATCATCAAAGACCCGGAGGTTTACTGCAACCTTTGGAAATTCCTCTGTGGAAGTGGGAGTCTATTTCTATGGACTTCGTGATGGCTTTACCTAGAACTTCTAGTGGAAAGAATGCCATCTGGGTTATTGTAGACCGTCTAACCAAGTGTGCCAGATTTGTACCTATCCGAGAAAATTGGAGTATTGATAATTTAGCTGATGCTTATGTGAGAGAGATAGTACGTTACCATGGAGTTCATAAAGATATAGTTTCAGATCGTGATCCGAGATTCAGTTCCCGATTCTGGACAGCGTTGCAAGAAGCCATGGGTAGTAAATTGTTGATGAGCACAGCTTTTCATGCCGCTACTGATGGTCAGACCGAGAGAACGATCCAGACTTTGGAAGATCTTCTTCGTGCTTGTGCTTTAGATTTTCATGCATCTTGGGAGAAGTGTTTGCCTTTGGTGGAATTTTCTTATAACAACAGTTATCATGCATCTATCAAGATGTCACCTTACGAGGCTTTATACGGTAGGAAATGCCGTAGTCCTGTTTGTTGGGATCAAGTGCAAGATGATCATATGTTGAGTCCCGACATAGTTACTGAGACGATCGATCAAGTTCAAGTCATTCGAGAGCGAATGAAGGCCGCGCAAGATAGACAGAAATCCTATGCCGATGTTCGTCGTCGACCGCTTGAATTTGATGTTGAAGATCGTGTATTCCTTAAAGTATCACCAATGAAAGGAGTGAAACGGTTTGGAGTGAAAGGGAAGTTGAGTCCTAAATATATTGGACCGTTTCGTGTGCTTCAAAGAGTTGGTCCTGTTGCTTATCGTCTGGAATTACCTCCGAACTTGAGCAAAGTATGATGTGTCCATATGTTTCGCGAATTGAAGAAGATATCAGTGATCCCAGTCATATTATTCAAGAGGAAGTGTTGGACTTGGAACCTAATTTGGCTTTGGAAGAAAGGCCGATTCGTATACTTGAAAGGGCTAACAAGCAACTCAGAAACAAAGTGGTACCCTTAGTTCGTATCCTTTGGCGTTGTGGGAACGTCGAATCAGAAACTTGGGAACCCGAAGCTAAAATGTTAGCTAAATATCCCGAGCTCTTTGCTTGAGGTAAATTTCCTTCTTTCTTTCCTCTTTCTATTCGATTTAACCATTCGAAGATTACGTACCTTCTATCGATATTCTTGATGCTGACGAGAACCTGCCGTTCCGTAGATAAGACCCCGTATCTTATTACAAATATATTTTTAACAGTTTTAAAATAGACCTACATATATGTTACGTTCCTTCTTCTAAGTTTCGAGGACGAAACTTTTTAAAAAGGAGGGGTGATTGTAACAACCCGAAAAGTACCCAATTTGCTTAGCAATAGCTTATGGATACTTTTCAGTAGAACTTAAGTTTTTAATATAGGAATTTTTGTTCCGAGTAGTATTTTGAAATTCCGCGTTCGTATTTGGAATTTTTGAGAGATTTCATGAAAAGACCGTTTTTGGTCATCTTTGACTTTTCTTGACTTTTAAACCGTCTTTGACTTTTCCTTGATTTTTTAAAGTCGTCATTGACTTTTTATTTATTTTTAAGTCGTCTTAAACTTTTCTGAACTTTTAAGCCATTTTGACTTTTTCCGACTTTTAGTCGATTTTGACTTTCGTTGACTTTTCCCGACTCGTCTTGCGATTTGAAGACCGAAATTTTATTTAAAAAAAAATAATATTTTTGATTTATTTTTATTTAGATTTATTAAGATTTATCATAATTTAATATAATTATTTTGAATTTATTCGGAATTTAAAGAATAACTTTTACGGTTTGTAATCGAACGTCATTTAACTATTCCCGACGCATCGTAATGCGCGCAACAAAATCGAAACTCGACTTTGGCATGAGTCACCCGCGCGTGTCATCGCTTTCCACTCACCATTAGATATTTTATTTATTTTGATTAAAATAATCAAAATATCTAAATATTTAATTACTTTATCGATCCGTCAACGGAGATTACGCAAAACGAGCAAAAACAGACCCGAATCACCTCAAACCACACGGCTCCTTAAAGTCCTCTAATAGCCTTGATATTTTGATTACTTTTGATTACAATATCATAATATCTAGATCACTATTCGCTTTATCGATCAATGAACGAAAATTACGCAAAACGCTCGAAATCAGACCCGACAATCACAATTCCACACGGCACACTTACCCACTCTTAAGCCTTGATATTTTCATTATTTTTCATTTTAATATCATAATATCTTGATATTAACTTTATCGTAAATAATATTTAATCGTTTACCGTAAAATAATTAGTAAACGCGAGTCAATTACGTAACAACAATTTCAAAACTCGACATCTTTATTTGGCCTATATCTACACGGCTCAACCCACTCTCCACTCACCAACAACTTTTCATTTTTACAACAACTCAAATAAAGATCAAAACATCACTTTATTTAATCGTTCTTCGTGTTCTTCATCGTTCATCAATCGTTCTTCATCGTTCTTGAGCAAAACCTCCATAAATCCTTCATTTCTTAATTAAATCCTTCCTAATTTATATTTCTAGACTCTCCTCTTAGCTCTCCATCTTCTAGTACGTTTTAAATTCAATTCCGTCAAGATCGTTTTCAACACTTTAATTATGAGAAATTTAGTTTAAGTTCTAATAATGTTTTTCTTGTTATTTCTTATAGGGGAAGATTTTGAAGACGAGTTTGGAGACTCGTATATTTTGGGTGAAGATTAGGAGAAGGGTTTCTTATTATATATTTCTTATTATTATTTTGGTGCTAATTATTTTGGCTAGCTAAGGTAACGATTCCGTTTTACTCGACGAATTAATGTCACATAGCCTTAGTTTTGTTTTTGTAGTCTTTAGTTTTGGCTCATGTTATAGTATTTATGATTTTAGCTAGTAATATAGCCTTTAGTTTTATTTATTTGGATTTTGGTTCATCTTTATTTTTGGTTCATGTTTTATGATTTATGGATTTTTAGTTAGTAATATGTTAAGTAGTAATTATTATGTTGTTTTATGATTTTTATGTTGTATGGAAGTTTTTGTGATGTTTGATGATTTTTGATGATTTTATGTTGTATGAATTTTTATGATGATTTAGTGTTCTTGATGATTTTTGAGTTGTAGGAAAATTTATGATGATTTATTATTCTTGAAGAATTTTAATTATTTTACTAAGTTATGATTTTTAGGTTGTTTAGAGAATTTTAACAAGTTTGTTGTTATTGATGAATTTTGATGATTTTTAACAAGGTATAATTTTTATGTGGTTTATGAAATTTTAACAAGTTTAGTGTTCTTGACAAATTTTGATGATTTTAATAAGTTAGGATTTTGTGTGGAAGATTGTTAAAATGGTTGTTTGATGATTAAAAACAAGTTTGGAATTGATTTGGTGTGTTTGATGATGGAACCGAGAAAGGGGCAAGAACCGGGTCCAAACCGGACCGGTCCAGGCCGGTTCAGACCCGGTCTGGGTTGGTCAAGGTGGGTCCGGGTTTTGGTTTGGGTTGTGTCGATGTTTGATTGATTGGTTGTTGTTTTGACGGGTTTTAAATACGTTAAAGCATGCGGGAATTTTTAGGAAACGGTTTTTAGTAAAATCGAGTCCAAAAGGTCAAACAGCCCCATTTTCTGCTACGTTGGACCATACAGGCCCATGTGGGTCCGGCCCAATTCAGCCCGTGGGTCCCACCTTGGGACTAGTGTCGGTTTTTGAGTTATCGTCATTTTTATCGTGTTTTGTAATATTTAGCAAGTGGGAAAGATTAATAAGTAAAATATTTAATTAAAAAGGTTTTCATAAAATTATTATTTCTCACATGTTAGAAATTATAATACGAGATTAGTTTACGTTGAAATCATTTAAGTCAAGCGGGTTTTGGGTATAATATGATATTTCACAGGTTAGAAGTAGTAATAAAATAACATGTAATGAATATGTTGATTTTATGTCTATGTGATAAAGACTCTGTTTCTAGCCGGTTTGATCCAACGGGTTTGGTCAAACTAAGATCTAGTCAGCCCCGATTTGACTGATGACCCGTCGCGGGACTCGGGTCGGGGATTTGTCTTCAAGTATGGTTGTAGTTAATTAATGAATTAGCCTTAGTAGATATGAGGCGATATGATAATTGATTATTATTCATATGCAATTAGTCACCTGATAGGATGTGTTCCCGTGACTGTTTGTTTATATGGTTGGTGTCGTGTTGACTAAGTACCCATAGAGAATTACGATTATGGCGTGTTAAGTCGTATCTTAGCCATGTTTTAAAGGTAACCTCTGAGTTAAGATATTAGTTTGGTTCGGCCATAGTAATTCTAAATGAGTATCTTGGACCATGACATTGATAGGTCCGTACTTTCTTTAACGAGTATATAGTTCATGGTTAATAGCTTTTGTGTCCCGGATTGGTGGGTTGATATCCAAGTCGGGGCATGGTTACCTAATCCACTTTGGGGATGGAGCCAGCTTAAGTACTAGCCATCTCTGCTTAGGGGGTCGCCTAGTAGAGTTTCTCATAGACGGTTATGTCATGGGACGGGGAACGGAATAGCTGTTGTCGCTAGGTCTGATCAGTCTAGGCCTAGGATGTTTTCCTACCTTGTGGTATAGCCTCGAGTTACAGAAGTCGACTATTGGCCGTGCTAAGAACTTATGCCTGTTTGTAGACGTATTGGTCTTTCATGTATGTATGATTCTATGAGTTCTAGAAGGTGAGATGCAAGCCGGCTAGGATTGATAGAGTTTGGATTAACGATTGGTAA
>JAIUZE010046373.1:0-55562 GCA_022085475.1 Heliosperma pusillum
CTAAGAACTTATGCCTGTTTGTAGAGGTATTGGTCTTTCATGTTCGTATGATTCTATGAGTTCTAGAAGGTGAATGCAAGCCCGGCTAGGATTGATAGAGTTGGATAAACGATTGTTAACTGGCTTCACATATGATTACGTGTTGATTAGGGTTTGAGTGTATCACGGCCATGTTTCTGAGAGGAACCTCTGAGCTAGCATACCAGCTTCCCTACCTCGAGTTATAGTTTATTATCGGTTTCACATGATAGCTTTCACATGTTAGGTTATTTGTTAGTTATCTGTTTCATAACATGAAAAGCATATCATATATGTTTAAGTTTTGTATTTTCCATATACATTGCTTTTATGTTATTCATGTTTCATTAAACTCGACATTTCGTGGCTGGGAGAACTCGGAGTTACTCCCCACTGCCTGTGGCTTCCGTGTTTATATTTAATGCGGTCGAACAGGTGGTGTTGCATATTTGGGGTACATGGACGAGCTAGCGAGCGAAGTATTTACCTTGGACCTATATTCGGTTCTTAGATTGTATATTATTATACACTCTTTTTATTTCCGTATTTATACGGGAGATATGTCTCCCGTCTTGTATATTTCTTTTGTATAATATTATTTCGTTTTGTAATGACCCTTTTTATTTATGACACCCTTCGTTATGTATTTAAATTATTTTTTTTTCTTTCCGCAAATTTGAGGGTGTCACAGGACTCTGCTGATCAATAGCCTCCATCTCCTCATCGTCGACTGAAGATGTACTACGTCGTCTGTTTGAACCGCCGCCACGTTGCCTACCTCGACCTCCTGCCATCTACAATTACACAAATATTCAAATTGTTAGAAACGGTTACTAACATAAAAAACAAACATAAACATAAACTCTTAATAACATAAAAAAACATCAAATAACATAAAAAACTTAATTAAAATATATATAAATATATCTTTACCCAATTAATCATTATCTTCATCAAATTCGTCATCATCATCATCACCATTTGATTCTTTATCATTATCACTATCAACACCACCATCACCGTCAACTTCACCATCACTACCATCCTCGTTTTCTAAACCTTCACCCTCTTCATTTCCATTCTCATAAATGTCCTCATCAGGTGGAGACAACATAAACCCGCTAGATACTATTTCTTCTTGAAAAAAAGTTGTATCTACTTGTGAGCGTGCTTTTGTCTTAAAGATTGCACACCACTGCTTTTGATTTCGATCATTCTTCGTGCTTGGATAAGAAGCGAAATATACTTGATTGGCTTGATGTGCGAGTATAAATGGATCATACTTTGAGTATGTCCGGGTATGATTCACTTCGACGATTTTATAACGTTCATGAACTTTCATACCGGCCACAGAGTTATCCTTCCATTCACACTTAAATAAGACAGTATTATAAGAACGCTCACGCCCATTATAGGTCAACTCAAAGATATCCTCAACTATACCATAGTATTCGTTGTCATCAAGAAAAGAAATAGTAACCCCCTTTATAAATCTAGCGGTAGGACGTCTTTTCTTATCAATTCTATTTTCGTACATCCATGTACGCTCCAATCTCTTCATTTTAATCTAAACATTAACCAAGAAAACAAGTACAAAAAATACTAACACTAATCAAAACCCCAAATATTAACAACACTAACACTAACAATCATATTTATCAAAACCTTAAGACTAGTATACTAACACAAATCAAAATCATCTATACTAACAAAATAATACTAATAACACTAATATTATTAACATACTAAAACTAATCAAAAAACACTAACCAAAACCCCTATACTACCAACACTAACACAAATCATGAAAATTATCAAATCCCCATTACTAACAACACTAACCCAAATCAAAATTAACAATACCAACAAAATTAATACTAACAATACTAATAATATCAACAACACTACCACTAATCAAACTCCAATACTAACCAAAATTATTAACACTAATTCAAACTTCACCAAACCCTAAGTAATTAACATCTAAAAACCTAATAAACATCACAAATCTTTACAATAAATCTATCAAATCATCAAAAAACTAATGAAAATCATAAATTAAACATATAAACTTAACATTAATTTAAGAAATTGAAATTAAAACTATAAATATACCTTCACAAATTAAAAAAATATGAGGTGGTTGACGGATATGTGGTCGGAGTGTGGTGTCGGAGCTTGGTGTCGGAGTAGGGGTTAAATCGCCGTAGGTTTGTTTTTATTTTTTTCAGATTTGGTTTAGATAAGGAAGAAGGGAAAGTCGCGGATTTTGGATCAATTAAAGAGATTTGGCGACTGATTTGGCGACGAATTTGGCAGTCGCCAATTTCAGTTTCAGTCGCCAAATTGGCGACGGATGGTAGTCGCCCGAGATTTTTAGTGAAAATTTTTGGAATTCCTTCAGTCGCTAAATTAGCGACTACAATCAGTCGCCAAATTACTTAATCAGTCGCCAAATTGGCGACTACTGAACTCTGTCGCCTTATAACGGTCGCCTGTTTCAAGATTTCTTGTAGTGAATGGTCGTTTCGATCAAATCGATGTAGAAATAGCTAGTACAACTATCGAGTTAATGGCAATCCACGACTCTCAGTATAGCAACTCGCGTGCTATGCCACTCAAAACCAAGCAGGACGATTCAAGTAAAGTAGCACTCCTAGAAGCTCAATTAGCCCTTCTGCAGCAACAAGTAGGAAGCTCTTCCCAATCCAAGGAACATGTCAACGTCACTAACCACGTAGTGGTATGTGAGACATGTGGGGTTGGAGGGCATAGTTTTCAAGAGTGTAGAAGTTCGATAGAGCAAGACAATGCCTATCAAGGATATAGGCAAGGCAACGCTTTCTCAAACTTCTATAATGAAAACACAAAAAATCACCCATTTTTGTCCTACAAAAGCACCAACATTCAAAATACCCACCAACAAATTCAACAACCATTCACACCACACCAACAGAAGCCTTACAATCCACCTGGTTTTCAAAACCAGAGACCTTCATTCCAACCTAACTTCAATCAACCTTACCAAAACCAACCTCAACACCAACCACCCCAAATTCAAAGCCCACCTAATGACTCAATCTTGAGCAAAATTGAATCCATGCTTCTCCAAGTTGTTCAAAAACAAGATTCAATGTTTGCTCAACTTCAAAAGAGTGACCAAGCTCAAAGTGTTGCCATCAAGATGCTTGAAACTCAAATGGCCCAATTGGCTGCCTCTAATGCCCAAAGAAAACAAGGCCAACGCCTACGTCATGGTGAGCAACCGAGGGACACCGCAAATGCTATCACCCTTAGGAGTGGTACCACTTATACGGAACCTCAGCAACCCAAAGAACCAATAGTTGAGCCTACACAAGAAGAAAGCCAAAAAGATACCCAACCATCCACCGCTAAGGAAGCGGAAAACAAACCCGAAAAGAAGGATGAACCTGAAAAGGAACCCAAAAAACTTCAAGTTCCATTTCTCCAACGTTTGAGGAGAAATCATAAGGAAACCCAGTTCAGCAAATTCATGGAAGTCGTCAAAAACCTCCAAGTAACGGTTCCCTTCACTGAATTAATCCCTCAAATCCCTTCTTACACAAATTTCATGAAGGATATCTTAACTAAGAAAAGGACTTTAGATGATGTTGAAATCATAGCATTCACAGCTGAATGCAGTGCGTTATTGCAAAATAAGTCCCCTCCTAAGTTAAAGGATCCTAGTAGTTTCTCTATACCTTGCACTATAGGCACCTACACTATTGATAAACCTTTATGCGATCTAGGTGCTAGTGTAAGCGTCATGCCTTATTCCATCTGCGAAAAATTGAAAATGGGAATTCTGAAATGCACGAGTATCACCCTGCAAATGGCAGATCGTTCTCAAAAACAACCTATGGGAGTTTTAGAAGACGTTCCTGTCAAAGTAGGGAGGTTTTTCATTCCAGTCAATTTCATCGTATTAGAGATGGCTGAAGATTCGCAAATCCCTATTATTTTAGGAAGGCCATTTCTACACACTGCGGGAGCAGTAATCGATGTCAAGAATGGGAAATTGACATTAGAAGTAGGTGATGATAAAGTCACCTACAACTTAAACAGTGCAATGAAAAGCCCTATGCTTGAAGAACCTTGTTGTTTCCTTGACATTGTCGACTCAATTATTGATGAATCTCTGTATCCTTTAATAATTGAGGATCCTTTAGAAGCAATATTATTGTTAGAGGATATCTCTGAGAACGACAATTTTGAGATCAGTGAGCTGGAAAAGGACCTGACTGGAAAAGAGATACCGTCAGAAGAAGTTCAAGAGTTCATAAGCTTAATTAATGCTCCTGCCAAGGCAGAAGTACATAAACCTGAACTTAAACCTCTTCCCTCAAATCTAAAATATGCCTCTTTAGATGAATCTGAATACTGCCCAGTCATAGTGAGTGCACTTCTAGATGAAAATCAGTTAAAGTCACTATTGACTGTTTTGAAAAAGCATAAAAAGGCAATAGGATATAAACTAGAAGATCTGGCTGGCATAAGCCCCAACTTTTTCATGCATAGAATCAACTTAGAAGAAGGTCAAAAACCTTGTGTTCAAGGTCAACGTCGTCTTAATCCCAACATGCAAGAAGTAGTCAAAGCTGAAGTTATGAAATTGCTAGATGCTGGCATAATCTATGCAATTTCTGACTCAAAATGGGTTAGCCATGTCCAAGTTGTTCCCAAGAAAGGAGGAAGAACAGTAGTCAAAAATGAAAAAGAATGAGCTCATCCCCACAAGGATTGTGACGGTATGGCGTATGTGCATTGACTACATGAAGTTGAATCAATCAACTCGAAAAGATCACTATCCTCTGCCCTTCATTGATTAAATGCTAGAGAGGTTAGCTTGCCACAAATATTTCTGCTATCTAGATGGTTACTCCGAATTTTTCAAAATTCCTATCCACCCTGAGGACCAAGAGAAAACCCCCTTCACCTGTCCCTATGGTACTTTCGCTTATCGCAGAGTGCCATTTGGCTTGTGTAATGCACCTGCCACTTTCCAGCGTTGCATGACTAGTATCTTTTCAGATTTTGTCGAGACTATCATGGAAGTATTCATGGACGACTTTAGCGTCTATGGCATTTCCTTTGATAATTGTTTGACAAATCTATCCAAAGTACTAAAACGCTGTGAAGAAGTCGACCTTGTTCTCAACTGGAAAAAGTGTTACTTCATGGTGAACGAAGGTGTAGTTTTAGGACACATCATTTCTGAAAGAGGTATTGAAGTGGATCGAGCTAAGATCCAAGTTATTGAACAACTGCCACCACCTGCTAATGTAAAAGGAATCAGGAGTTTCCTTGGCCACACCGGTTTCTACCGACGATTTATTAAAGATTTTTCAAAAAGAGCCAAGCCCCTGACTGAGCTCCTTTTTAAGGATGCACCTTTTAATTTCACAAAGGAATGCCTTGAGGCATTCAATAAAATAAAACGTGCTTTAATCACCGCACCTATAATTCAGTCACCTGATTGGAATCTTCCTTTTGAAATTATGTGCGATGCGAGTGATTATGCCGTAGGAGTTGTTTTGGGGCAAAGAAAGGAAAAATTCCTTCATGCAATTTACTATGCTAGTAAAACCTTAGATCCTACCCAAAATCAACTATGCCACCACTGAAAAAGAACTTCTTGCCATTGTCTATGCCTTAGACAAATTCCGTTCATACCTTATAGGATCGAAAGTCATTGTTTACACTGACCATGCTGCTTTGAAATATCTGCGTTCAAAGAAAGAGGCAAAACCTAGACTTATTCGATGGATCTTACTCCTTCAAGAGTTTGATTTAGAGATCCGGGATAAGAAAGGAACAGAGAATGTAGTCGCTGACCATCTCTCAAGGATAAGAGTAACGGAAATAGGATTACCCACGCCAATTAATGATTCGTTTGCTGATGATTCATTAATGGCAATTGCTGACTCTTTTCCTTGGTATGCTGATATTACAAATTTTCTTGTCAGTCGCTAGCTACCTTCTGACCTTTCTTATAACCAAAGAAAGAAACTTTTGCATGATGCAAAATTCTTTGTTTGGGATGACCCTTATCTTTTCAAGTAGTGTTCAGATGGTCTTTATAGACGATGTATCCCTCAGTGGGAAGTTAAAGGAGTTTTAGAAGGATGCCACTCATCTGCTTATGGTTGTCATCATGGTCCGTCCAAGACTTTAGCAAAAGTCTTACAATCCGGGTTTTTCTGGCCCTCGATGTTTAAAGATTCCAAAGACTTTGTTACGGCTTGTGATGCTTGTCAACGAATGGGTCCAATATCCTAGAGATATGAAATGCCTCAAAACGGCATATTAGAAGTCGAAATATTCGATGTTTGGGGTATTGACTATCAAGGACCATTCCCGAAAATCATTACATCTTAGTCGTTGTCGACTATGTTTCTAATTGGGAAGAAGCAATTGCCACTCCCACCAATGATGCTAGAGCTGTGATACGGCTATTTAAGAAGATCATTTTTCCGCGTTTTGGTGTACCCAGAGCCGTGATAAGTGATCGAGGAACTCATTTTGGAGAAAAGTCGTTAGACACTCTGCTTGCCAAATATGGTGTGTATCACAGACGAGTATTAGCCTATCACCCCCAGACCAGCGGTCAAGTAGAAGTCTCAAACAGAGAGCTCAAAACAATTCTTCAGAAAGTAGTCTCAAGATCCAGAACTGATTGGAGTAATAAGCTCGATGACACCTTATGGGCTTATCGTACAGCTTTTAAAACCTCGATTGGAACATCTCCTTATCGTTAGTTTATGGAAAGGCCTGTCATCTTCCTGTCGAGTTAGAGTATAAAGCTTACTGGTCTATCAAAGAACTCAACTTAGACACTAAGCTTAGCGCTGATAGACGACTTTTGCAACTCAATGAGCTAGAAGAATTTCGTTTGCAAGCTTATGATAATTCTAGGATCTACAAAGAGAAAATGAAGCGTTGGCACGACAAGAGGATAATTAAGAAAGAATTTAATGTCGGTGACCAAGTACTTCTTTTCAACTCCCGTCTGAAAATCTTTCCGGGAAAACTTCGATCACGATGGTCTGGACCATTCACTGTCACATATGTTAGCAAGTATGGCTATGTGGAAATAATGGCAAGCAATGGTGAAAAATTCAAAGTCAATGGACACATACAAAAACTCTACTATAGCAATTCTATCATCGGATGCCTAGATATTGTCTATATGGAGCGTCCATCCACAACCCAATGATTTCATAGAAGAATTCGTCGAGCAGGACGTTAAACAAGCGCTTCTCGGGAGGCATCCCGTGTTTCCTTTCTTTTCGCATTTTATATTTGTTTTTTTCCCTTTTACGTTGTTTTGTTAGATTTCTTTGCAGATGAAAGAGTTTTTGAAGAATCTATGAAGACCTTCCTTGTCAAGTCCAAAAGACTAGCTTGGGGGAGTCCGCGCTGACTAGTAAGCTTCATTCTTCTTTCATTTTTCCCTTCTTCCCATTAAGCATCTCGTTGCATATTTAGTCTTTGTGCTCACATTGAGGACAATGTGATGTTTAGCTTGGGGGTAGGATTACATTCTAGTTAGATTTTAGAGAGAAATTTGAAGATTTTGAACATCATTGAATGCTTTTCATGCTTTGCTTGCTTGTCTATGATGCTATCATGTTACATTTCCCAAACTTAGAGCTTTCAAACCATAATGATTCAATATTTATTGAATTGTGCATACATGAGGAAGTCTTGTACACAGTAGGCATGGAATGAATCTATATATGAGTACGCTTGATTTTGACATTTGGCAAGTTACATATATTGTAAGGTAGAACCTCCTTAGACTGGTACATCTATACCCAGTCTCATTTAGGTATGTGTAGTTCTCCTTGTGATGTGTGTTATGTCAAAACGCATAAGTTTGGTTCTCATTTCAATTCTATAAGCATTGCATTCATGATTCACTATGATTTGAAGCCTTTTTCACTTTAAATTGCCCCTCAAAATAAGCCCCTTCATACAAATGCTTCACAAAAATAATAGCTACAAATAAAAACTGCCTACCTTTTGAGCTAGTAGCTAGACTATGCTGTATGGGTGCTCTTTTGAGAAGATTTGTTCTTATTTGCCAAAGTGAATTTGCAAGAACAAAATTGTTCAAAAAGTGATGTTATGTTCAAAAGAAAAAAAAAAGAAGAAAATTGAAAAAAATAAAATAGAAAAACAAATAAAAACAAAGAAAAAAGAAATAAGAGAAGAAGTTGTGAGTATCTCCTCAAAATGTCAAATCAATAAAAGGAGTTTACCCTTGTGTTTCGTGTGTAATAAGCCAATCTGTTCCTTCTAGCTTCGTTATTTGTCTTGTGGGAATTAATCGAAAGTTTGGATTGAGTATTCATTTATCATTGGTCAGTTTCTAGCTCATTCTAACCCTCACATGACCATAACTATTTGTCCACCTTTCACCCATTTACCAAAGCCTTCTTCATTTATTTTTCGGCTTCTTTTCTATGTGCATTGTGATCTTTGACTTGTGTTTTGAATTGTTTACCATATTATATTGCGGACACATTTTCATAAGTCGTAGATAGATAGTGAAATTCTTTGTGCTACGCCGTTATCTCAGCCATGTTTATGTATCATTCTTGCCCACGTTGCTTTTGGGTTATGATTCATTATGTTTCCAAAAGTTTTACGTTGAGATTTGTTTCTTGATGGTGTAGTAGCCAATGCTTGCAACCTTGTCCTGGTATTGTTTGTTATGTTTGCTTGAGGACAAGCAAAGGTTTAGCTTGAGTGAGTTTGATAAGTGAATATTTATATGATTTTATTCCCCACTTTAGCTCGGTTTTGTATGTCATTTGTGCTTTGTTAAGCCAATTTTTATGAGATAATATCGTCTTCTAGGCGAATTCCTCTGTTCTAACCTGTTTTGTAGGGAAAGTGACGTTTCTACGCCTTTTTTCTATATTTCCGAGCATTTGCCTAGAACCCGACGATTTAAAGAAGCAAGCTTGACCATGTCAAAAGCATTTCAAGAAGGTTCACTAATTCAAAAGAGAGAAGAAGTAAAGACAATGTCGTAGTTGTCGGAAGATCAATCAATTGGGCGGAAGAATTCATCGCTTTACATCAAACCCTATCAACAAACCCGATTGGAGAGGTCAAGGGGGATGATGGAAGTCAAGTCAAAGCAAAGGGAGATGAAAAGTTAGTCGAAAGCTTCTAGATGACCACTTACCCGATCGGGTAAGTGTGTACCCGATCGGGGATGTTCGCTGCTCCGCACAAAATGCTTCAACTTCCTATTTTTGTCCTATATGTTTAATGCTCGACCCCTTCTCCACGAAACCCTAATGCTATATATAGATTGTGACAACCCTCGCGAATGCGGAAATATAAAACATACAAGCATGCGAATTATATTGCGGAAATAGGTAGTTTTAAAAACTTTTATACATGCAAGTTAAATAAAACGAGGAGTGTCAAAATATTACAAACTAAATGCGGAAATACAACAAAGAGACGGAGTCTCTCAAAATGTTAGCAAAGAACAAGTGTTTAGCAAAACTAGCTAAAATCGTCTAGAGGTGAAACTTCCAGGGACAACGCCCGCTAGCTCACACCCGAACCCCAAAATATCAAAGCAAAAAGCCATCCATTGCAAGCAACCTGTTCATTCATGAAAAACATGAACGCCACAATCAGTGGGGAGTAACTCCGGGTTCTCCCAGCCATATCACATTAAACGTACAGATAAGGAAATACAAAAGTAAAATCATGCATATATAGATATACATGTGAGATACGATAAGAATAGATAGGCAATTGGATAAATAATGATAAGATCATGTGGAAATCAAATCCGAACCCATCATGTTATTCAAAGACTCGGGGAAGACACTCTTAGGCAACCGAATACGCTCACTAGGGCTTGTATCTCACCGTTAGCGGTATAAGTTTGATAAGATTGAGACTCGACAGACAAGCCAACTCAAGTCATGCGATGATCACAATAAATCCAACATTTTATCATCCATTCACGAACCAAGACATTGACGGTGTCCAATCATGCAATGACCATGAACAATATCATGAAATCACGCATTCAAAGACGACGACACAAGACGATAACTCACACGGTAAATGAAACGCACTAGCACCGTGTACATGGCAAGTATGATTAAAAGGCATCCACGGGATCACATTTCCCTGAACTCATACCCGATGCTTACATTTCGCGTATGTAGACTAATTTCCTCCTGGTAGGAACGATAAGGTCCTAATCTAAACCTGGCCAGATTCTCGGAATCACATTTTCCGATTCGATATGCGATCACGTTTCGCACCCAAGACTCGGCTTACAAAGAAAACGCCGAGTACCCACATTCTCGGTAGATCAATTCACGAAAGAGGCGGAAAAACGAGCTCAAGCCTCATAACATGCGGTACGCTACATGCAAATAACACCACCTCGCAAGTACACAACATTTGACGGTCGGGTCGATCAACGCATAGCGTTCAACTCCCAACAACGTCGTCGTATGCCCACTAACACATGCATTTAAGCAGTAGGATACCTCTCCGTTCCGACATTCCAGCCTTACGAACGGGAAGGTAGCCAAGGGAAGGAGAGTACAAAGCACAAGACAAAATAGTGCTCAAACCGTATCATTTGTAAAAACCGACTCAAAGTGAGACATAGCAAAAACCGTCACAAAACATGTGATACAAGCGAATGAAATATCATATATCCAAAACATGAATATTATAAGTCACTACGTAAAATTATACGATAAACGAATCATGCGAACTATTATAAATTACGAGTTTTAGAGATTTTATAAGAAAAATACAGCCGTGTTCCAGGCCGGTGTGGAGGGAGGCGGCCGGTACCCCGGCTCGGAGCACAAATACACACAAAAAGCAAGTTTGGAAACTAACTAAAACAAGGGTCCACTTCAAACGGTCATAACTAGAGTTTTATATATGCAAATGCAGAAATTTTAAGTCGAGGTGATAGCTTATCCTATTACGGTTCCAACGAATGGTCACAAGCCCAAAACAAGCAAGTAACGAAAAAGGGTCGATGCAGTGACATCCCAGCCGGCCACTGAACCGGCAGCCGGTCCTTCGGCCAGGACTACCTCCTACCCGAGAACAACATACACAAGTTCAATCATTTTCAATTCTCATATTTAACTTCTATCAACTATCAACAATCAATAATCATCATCAACAATCATCAACTAACAACAATCATCATCAATAACTCAATTCCTAAGCTTACTCATCATATTATAAATACGAATTCTAACATAGAAATCATATAAAACACGTAAATGATATCGAGTAACCCTTCACCGTTACCTTTACGCGTCTTTAATCGATTACTAAGCCTTCCTAGTAGTCTCCACCTACAATTAGGTAATAAAAGATGAATATATGTCACCTTGAGAAAGACGGATAATTTAAAAAGCGAGAAAGACGGTAATTTTATTACCAATACGGATAGAGGAAGGTAAGAGGGGAAGAATGAGACAAACTTACGTGAATTCCAATAAGAAACGAAGGAGATACGGTGAATCTAAGCTTGGAAAGATTATGGAAGAAAGGGTTTTGGGTTTCTTAGTGATGAAGTAAGTTGATGTTTGAGTTATGTAAGAAAAATAGATTAAAGAGGTAGTATGAGATATTTAAGTGGAAAAGTCAAGAAAAGTCAAAGTCGCCTTAAGACGGGATTTTTATGGAATCTCGCGGAAATTCCATATACGAACTCGGAAATTCTAAATTCGACTCGGAACATAAAATTCTATATTAAAATTTAAATTTGCTGAAAAGTGTCCGTAAAATATTTTCACTAGAAAAATAGGGTACATTTCCGGGTGTTACACTAAGCCTGCCAAGGCGCTTCTCCATATTCGCCAGTTTTTAAACAATAGTGATTTGGAGCATATCACAACGCCACTTCTTTTTGAGAATTATACAATTCACCTTGATCAACCAATCTATGATTTATGTGGTTCTTTTGAACTTACAAATCATGTCCTTCATTCTGATGAAAATGTTATAATGCTTGACTAAAATTTAGGTGATATAATGTTAGTATCAAGCACATTTTGATCAATGTAATGTCTTAGGTTCAGTTATTTCAATATTAGTTATAGCTTGGTACTTTATTTACTAGTGGTGGTCCATCTGAATTTTGACTATTATGTCATCTTAAACTTTCTCGGTTTGTAATGTCTATTTCTATAGACTCAATTTCTAAGCTCTTCCCTTGTTATTCAAGAATGTATTATTGTGTTATTTTGTTGTTACTGTGGTGTTACTTTTTTATTGTAAGCTTGTGGTGTTATTCTCGTGTTATTGTTTTGTTATTGTGGTGGTATTGTGGTGGTACTGTGTTGTTACTGTGGTGTTATTATAGGCTTGTTGTGTTACTTTGTTATTGTAGGCTTGTTCTGTTACTTTGTTATTGTAGGCTTGTGTTGTTACTGTTGTGTTAATGTGTTGTTATTTTGGTTCTTGTTTATCTTCTCTATTTTAACATCTTTCATAGTATTTGTTTTGTTCTATTTAAATTTATGCGGTCCTAGTCTGTTTGTTTCTCTTTTAGTGTACTTTCAATTTCTTATTTTGTCCTTTTCATGCCTTTGCGTGATGCATTTGTGCGTAGGTTAAAAAACTCAAATGGCAATCATTTGCAAGGGATGGTCATTTAATATAGAGGAGGAAGATAGAGTATTGTTTTCTAACGAATATGAACTTGAAAAGAAAAGAAGCATGGGTTGGGTGTCCGAGTTTGATGTAGATAAGTTTTCTGAAGTTATTGTAGAAGGTCGCAAAAATAAATGAATTTTCTCAGTGCTGAATAACCCTGATTTAATGGATAGGGTATTTGAACATGTAGATAATAAGGAGGACAAGAAAAATATGGCTGTTGTTTGTAAGAAATGGTCTCAAATGTACTTGTTCCATAAAAGTGCACCGAGTTTCAACGTAGAATACATGAAACGTCTTAACAAGTATTACTAAGCTGGGTGTGAAGTCTTCCTTCTGTAGTACAAAATTAATTTCAAAACGATGCAAGTGCTTCATGATTGGTAGTGAGGCTGTAAAGACGGTTTTCCATTGGCGGCAAATGCTAGCAAACCGTGATGTGGAGCATATGATATTTCCATCTGGAGTTCCTGCATTAATTCATATGTTTGATCCTGCTGTCATTTACACTCCCATGCACTTTATAATTGCTTCTGACATACTCCATGACCAAAATGATGTCATAATAATTGACTGAGTTTTAGGTTATGTTATGTTAGTATCAAGCACATTTTGGAATCCTTTTTGAAGATTGTTATGTCTTTAGACTGTAAGGTCATATGTTAGTATGAAGCACATTTTGGGATCCTTTTTGAAGACTGTAATGTCTTTAGACTGTAATTTTCGATATCAATGTAAATTAACTTTCTCGGCTTTTAATGTAGTCCGTCTGACATTATGTATTCAACAGTGTTTTTCACTATAATTTTGGATATCAATGTAATTTAAGTTTCTCGGCTTGTAATATCGTATGTTTGATAATATGTATTCAACAGTGTTTATCACTGTAATTTTTTATATCTATGTAAATTACCTTCCTCTTTTATTGTGGTGTTATTCTCCTGTTACTGTGTTATTTTTGTGTTGTTATTGTTTTGTTATTGTTGTGTTATTGTGGTGTTATTATCTCGTTACTCTGTGTTTATTGTGGTGTTATTCTCTTGATACTGTGTTCTTACTGTGTTGTTATTGTGTTGTTATTGTGTTGTTATTGTTGTGTTATTGTTATTGTCTTATTATTCTGTTAATGTACTGTTATTATATTTTATTGTTTTGTTATTGTTATTGTTATTCGTGTGTTATTACTCTCTTTACTTTCCTTATTACAGAAACAATGGTCAAATTAAAGATGAAAAGCTTGTCTCCATCAAAGTCGCCTCCTTCCCAAAGGAAGGCAGGGAGAAAAGTAAAGGCCGAGGGAAACCGTAAAGTCAAACCCGAGGAAGACCTTTTGCTGCCTATTGATCAAACTAAAAAGGCAGATGTGAAATCTCGTCAAATCAGAGTGTATGTGTACTTTTTTATACGTGTTACTGTGTTGTTATTGTGTAATAAGGTGTTATAATTTTGTTTATTTAACTTCATTGTGTGCCTTTGTATGTTTATTTACTACTTGCTCTTAAGAGACTATGCTTTGTATTTGTTTACAGGCCGAGTGATTTTACTAAACGTTGTCGCCCTTCGTCTCTTACTGTTGTTATATCTGACCTTTCTGAGGAAAAAAAAAGAGGCTGTGAGACAAATTGGCTTTGGTGGGTTGCTCCATCTGAAGTTGACTTCAGTTCCAATGCCCATGTTCATTCAACTTCTGTTTGCTTTTAGGAGCGAGGAATACTTTGAAGTTTCAACGACATAAAAGTTCAGATTGATTGAGGATGACATTTGCGATGTTTTTGGGTTACCTAATGGTGGCCATGATTTGGAGCTGTTAGTGACAAGTCTCGCCAGTTATTCATCGTCCGATGGAGAATCATTGAAGAGTTTATGGCGTGAAAGGTATAAGATTATCAGCAACAAAGATCCAATACCACTTTCTGCGGTTAAGACTAAACTTCTTGGCAATGGATTGACCGACAAAGAGTTTAAGTAGACATTTGTTCTATTTGCTATGTCTTCTTTTCTTGCTCCTACAAGCGGTGCTGTCGTTGATTTACGACTTTTATCTGCCGTAGAAGATGTGTCAAGGATACACCAGTTGAACTGGTGTTAGTATGTTCTTGAAGAGTTGGTGATTGGTGTACGAGAAGCGGTGCGTGGAGCGAAGTATGATTGGGGCTGTATAGTGCTTCTTGCTATTTCATATTTCCACCGGTATATCAAGAGGGTTAGTAAGCTCAGTAATGAGATGCCACTCATTCAACACTGGAATGATCAGAAGTTTGGGGATAGGTTGAAGCATGAGGAAGTTGCTGGCGGATTGGGCCATTCAGATCGCTCGGAAGTTGTTTTCCCTGTTTCAAGAAAACATTCCAACAAGTCTGGTGAGCCATCATCTTTACCCAATAAACCTGTTTGTAATGTTCGTCATATTGTTGTGGATTTACCTGCTGATATTCGCACTGACGAGGAAGTGCATTCATCATCCATAGATGTAAGTTTCTTTTAGTATTGTTCATTTCTGTGTTATTGTAATTCTATAGTATAATCTACTGTTACTGTAGTGTTACTCTGATTTTATTTTCCTCTTAGTGTTGTTGTAGTCTTCTTATTGTGTTACTGTAGTGTTACTGTAGTGTTACTGTAGTTTTACTGTAGTGTTACTGTAGTTTTACTGTAGTGTTACTGTAGTGTTATTGTTAAACATTTGGTTTGCTATTATTGTATTTTTCTTTTGTTAATGTAGTGTTAGTCTGGTGGTAAGTCTGTCCATTTAAATTGGTAGGATGTTCATGAAGTTCTGTTGCTGAATGAGAGAGACTCTGAGCTTTTCTGCAAGCGTTACATGAACAGGATGAACCTAATCAAGTTGAAGATGCAGGCCAGGTCTGAACAGTCTAGTTTAAAGGACTCTAGTCAAGTATCCCCATCAGCTGCTAGTCAAGAGACGGGAACAGTTGATGGTGTAGGCACCGAACAGCTTGTTGCTACACCGTCTTTCTTTACCAGTCAAGTCATCAAGAAGGTTGATGAGTATGTTAACGTGATATTGACAATGCGTGAGAGCCGGGTAACTCGTCCAATTTTTCCAATTAAAGCAAAAGATGTCATTATCCAACCACCATCCTTTGATCTTTTTTCTCAATTCTACGAGTGTAACACCCGGAAATGTACCCTATTTTTCTAGTGAAAATATTTTACGGATACTTTTCAGCAAATTTAAGTTTTAAATTAGAATTTTATGTTCCGAGTCGAATTTTGAAATTCCGAGTTCGTATTTGGAATTTCCGCGAGATTTCATGAGAATCCCGTCTTAAGGCGAGTTTGACTTTTCGTTGACTTTTTCCTTTTTATACTCCCTCAAACCCTAACTCCTTCTTTCATTTTCCACTTACTCTTTCTTCCTCATCAAACCACCAAAACCTTGCCTCCATTTTTGATCCGTCTTAGATTCGTCGCTACTCCTTCGTTACTTGCTCAAATTCACGTAAGTTCGTCTCATTCTTCTCCTCTTACCTTCCTCTATCCGTATTGATAATAAAATTAGCGTCTTTCTCGCTTTTCAAACTTTCCGTCTTTCTCAAGATGAATTTTATTCATCTTTTATGATCTATTTGTAGGTGGAGACCTCCAAGATCCCGACAAAGACTATTTCCTAATTGAAGAGGAGCTTGACGTTTAGAGAAGACAATTTAAGGTAACGGTGAAGGGTTACTCGATATCATTTACGTGTTTTACATGCTTTATATGCTAGAATTCGTATTGGACTACGATTAGTAAGTTTAGGAATTATGTTATGGATGATGATTGTTGTTATTTGATGATTTTTGATGATGAATATTGATTGTTGATAGTTGATAGAAGAGAATTATGAAAATTGGAAATGATAGAAATGGTGGTGTTGTTCTCTGGTGGACTCGTGCAGTTTCACTACATTGAACCCTTTTCGTAAAATGATCATAGCTCCTTCGTTACTTGCTTGTTTTGAGCGTGTGACATCCCGTTGGAACCGTAAGAGGACAAGCTATCACCTCCACTTGGAATTTCTATATTTCCATATCTAGAACTCTAGTTATCACAGTTTGAAATGAACCCTTGTTTTAGTTAGTTTCCAAACTTGTTGTTTTGGAGAGTTATCTATGTTTTTATTCCTTATGCTTCATAAAATTGGTCTAATGCTTATGTATCATGTATTGATTCATGTTTATCATATTTACATTTATATAATGCCATATTCTCATGTTTTGTGACGGTTTGTGGTATGTTCCCACTTTGAGTCGGTTTTTACAAATGTTACGGTTTGAGCACTATTTTGTCTTGTGCTTTGTACTCTCATTCCCTTGGTTACCTTCCCGTTCGTAAGGCTGGAATGTCGGAACGGAGAGGTATCCTACTGCTTAAATGCATGTGTTAGTGGGCATACGACGACGTTGTTGGGAGTTTAACGCATTGCGTTGATCGACCCGGCCGTCAAATGTTGTGTACTTGCGAGGTGGTGTTATTTGCATGTAGCGTACCGCTTGTTATGAGGCTTGAGCTCTTTTCCGCCTCTTTCGTGAATTGATCTACCGAATTTGGGGTACTCGGCATATATATTTGTAAGACCGAGTCTTGGATGCGAAACGTTATCGCATGTCGAATCGGAAAACGTGATTCCGAGAATCTGGCCAGGTTTAGATTAGGAGCCGTTTAATTATCGTTCCTACCAGGAGTAAATTAGTCTACATATACGAAATGTCATCGTGTATGAGTTCAGGGAAATGTGATCTCGTGGATGCCTGTTAATCATACTTGCCATGTACACGATGCTAGTGCGTTTCATTTACCGTGAGATATGTCGTCTTGTGTCGTCTTTGAATGCGTGATTTCATGATATTATTCATGGTCATTGCATGATTGGACACTGTCAATGTCTTGGTTCGTGAATGGATGATAATATGTTGGATTTATGTGATCATCGCATGACTTGACTTGGTTTGTCTGTCGAGTCTCAATCTTATCAATCTTATACCGCTAACGGTGAGATGCAAGCCCTAGTGAGCGTATTCGGTTGCCTAAGAGTGTCTTCCCCGAGTCTTTGTATCACATGATGGATTCGGAATTGTAACTCTTATGCTCTTATCATTATCTATAGAATTGCCTATCTATTCTTATCGTATCTCGCATGTATATCTATATATGCATGTTCTACCTTTGTGTTTCCTTCTATGTACGTTTAATGTGATATGGCTGGGAGAACCCGGAGTTACTCCCCACTGACTGTGGCGTTCATGTTTTTCATGGATGAACAGGTTGCTTGCTTGGATGACTTTTTGGATATGATATTTTGGGGTTCGGGTGTGAGCTAGCGGGCGTTGTCCCTGGAAGTTTCACCTCTAGACGATTTTAGCTAGTTTTGCTAAACACTTGTTCCTTGCTAACATTTTAAGAGACCCCGTCTCTTTGTTGTATTTCCGCATTTAGTTTGTAATATTTTGACACTCCTCGTTTTATTTGACTTGCATGTATAAAGGTTTTTAAAACTACCTATTTCCGCTATATAATTCACATGCTTGTATGTTTTATATTTCCGCATTCGCGAGGGTTGTCACACAACTGGCCGCCGGTCTAGCCGACCGGCTAAGATCCTGTTGTATCGCATTGGTGCAGTTTTGGTGTCGTGGCTCCCACTCGTCCGACCGGCTAGGAACCGTCCTTTGTCGTTTTTGTGTGGAAACCGGAGTAAGACAGTCTCCCAGCCGGCCAACCAGATTGGGCCTCTCATTCCGTGTGATTTTGTTGTGTACTTGGTACTTAGCCGACCGACCAGTTAAGAACCCCCTTTATCGAAATGGTGAAATTCTTGGTAGCTTTGGTTCTTAGCCGGTCGACCGGCCGAAAGTCCAGCCAGCCAGCTAAGAACCCCCTGAAGCCCTCCTTATGCTTTTATTATACAAATTCATATGTTACGGTTTTCTTATGGTTTGTTTCCGTTATAACATTATGAAATGACCTTGAATATTTATATAAGGACTATAATGTATCTCAAATGATTTATCCGCATGCTTAGTGATGGTTTTGGAGGTTTAGCTTATTTAAGTCATTTATGCCTTGAGTAGTCAGTTGAGTCTTGGTTGTTGGATGATATTGAGCTCTCATTTCAGGTTTGTACTCTTATACTTGTTAGACTCTATGTCGGAGCGATAGGGGTAAATTGTCTCGGGCTTATGCATATGTTAATGGGAATATGACGACGTTGTTGGGAGGCGAACGATTAGCGCCGATCGACCCGGCCGTCAAATGTTGTATTCTTGCGAGGTGGTGTCATTGCATGGAGCGTACTTGGTTTTTTTATTCTAGACTCCATCTTTCGTGTAGTATAGCCAGAATATGGTGCATGTACTCTTTTCGCCTCTTTCGTGTGGTTTAGCCAAATTTGGGGTACTCACTTTTGTGTGGTTCAGCCGAAGGATCGAGTCTTGGATGTGAAACATTGATCGCATGTACAATCGGAACACGTTTATTCTGAGATTCTGGGCAGGTTTAGAGTAAGACCGTATTATATTATCGCCGTCCTACCGGGAGGATTAGCTTCTTAAGTATACGAAATGTTTATCGTATACGTTTTAGGGAACCATTTATCCCGTGGACTTGTTCATCTTGGTCATGAGTATACAAAATATTTATCGTATACGGTTCAGGGAAACGTTTATCCTGTGGACTTACATTGACCTGTCTTGGAAAGTACAAATGCTAGTGCGTGTCGTTTACCGGGAGAGTGTGTTTGTATTACATGATGGTTTGTTGAGTGTATGTGGATGTTGAAATGTCGTGTATTGTCTTGTGAGTCGTGTCCCCAACCTCTTCGATTATATGGTTACTAACGGTGAGATGCAAGCCGTTAGTAGCGATATAGTTGGCAAGGTGAGTCTTCCCTAGTCTTTCTTATATGATGATCATATCGTTGTTACTCCTCACATGCTTATATTCTTTTTATGAAATGTTATTATCATTGTAATCGGCATGATACCTATATACGTATGATGATGTATGTTTACATGCTCTAATTATGTTTGTTTTAATGTGATATGGCTGGGAGAACTCCGAGTTACTCCCCACTGACTGTGGCATTCATGTTTCATGAATGATCTGGTTACAGGATGGTGTTGCATGGGGTTTTGACGAGTGAGCTAGCGAGTGTTGTACTTACAGCGATTCTGTAACACCCGCAAACGTACCCAATTTTAATAGTAAAAATATTTTACGGATACTTTTCAGCGAAAATTAGTTTTAGTTTAGAATTAAATTTCCCGTGTCGAATTTAGAATTTCCGAATTCGTATCTGGATATTACGCGAGATTTCAAGTGAATCCCGTCTTAAGACGTCTTTGACTTTTCTTGACTTTTTCCACTCACTCTCTGCTTATTCTAACCCTAACCCTAACTTCCTCACAACTCAACATTTCTTTCTTCCTCACTAAGAAAACCCCAAAAGCATAACTTCCATTTTTGATCCGTTTTATAATCGTCATAACTCTTTCATTTCTCGCTTAAATTCACGTAAGTTCGTCTTATTCTTCCCCTCTTATCTTCCTCTATCCGTATTGGTAATAAAATTACCGTCTTTCTCGCTTTTCAAACTTTCCGTCTTTCTCTAGGTGAATTATATTCATCTTTTATTAACTATTTGTAGGTGGTGACCTCCAAGATCCCGACAAAGACTACTTCTTGATTGAAGAGGACCTTGACGCGGAGTAAAGACGCAAAAAGGTAACGGTAAAGGGTTACTCGATATCATTTACGTGTTTTACGTGTTTTACGTGTTTTCTATGCTAGGAATCGTATTTAGGATATGATTAGTAATTTTAGAAATGGTGTTGATGATGATACTTGTTGTTGGTTGAGAATTGATATGAGTATGAATGATTTACGATAATAGTTGATGATAGTTAATTATCTATTCTTAATGAAACATGTTGTTTTCGTGTGAAGTTGACCCCAGCCGGCCGACCGGCAGCCGGTCAGCCTACCGGCTGGGGCAGTGGCTGTATAATTTGTATATTACGTAATAATTGATGCATGAAATTGATCTCAGCCGGCCGACCGGCATCCGGTCAGCCGACCGGCTGAGACACCTCAACCTTCCTCCTTGTTTTTCTTATATGCCCTTGGTCCCTGCCAGGTAGCCGGCAGCCGGTCCCATTGACCGGCTGGGACACACTGACATTTCATGTTGGTTTTTCATATGATACTTCGCGTCAGCCGGGGGGGCGGCAGCCGGTCCACCTGACCAGCTGGCACCTGCTGGAAAGTCCTTGTATTTCTTGTTTACGATTTCATTTATAATATTTCCGATCGTTCATTTATCATATAAATTTACGGAATGACATTAAATATTAATGTTTCGAATATATGATATTTCATTCGCTTGTATCGCATGTTTTGTGACGGTTTTTGATATGTCCCACTTTGAGTCGGTTTTTACATATGTTACGGTTTGAGCACTATTTTGTTATGTGCTTTGTACTCTCATTCCCTTACCTACCTCCACGTTCGTAAGGCTGGAATGTCGGAACGGGGATGTATCCTACTGCTTAATTGCATGTGTTAGTGGGCATACGACGACGTTGTTGGGAGGCGAACTCTTTGCGTTGGTCGACCCGGCCGTCAAATGTTGTGTACTTGCGAGGTGGTGTTATTTGCATGTAGCGTACCACTTGTTATGAGGCTTGTGCTCTTTTCCGCCTCTTTCGTGAATTATATCGACCGAATTTGGGGTACTCGGCGTCTTTGATTGACCGAGTCTAGGATGCGAAATGTTTATCGCATGTCGAACCGGAAAATGCGATTTCGGGATTCTGGCCAGATTTAGACTAGGACCGTATTATTATCGTCGTCCTACCGGGAGGAAATTATTCCACATATACGAAATGATTTGAATCGTGTATGCGTTCAAGGAAATGCTTATCTCGTGGATGCCTTTTAATTATACTTGCCATGTACACGGTGCTAGTGCGTTTTTTTTTACCGTGAGAGATGTCGTCATTGTGTCGGTGTGTTTGGATGAATGATTATATGATTGATCATTGAATGACTTGGCATGGTTTGTTTGTCGAGTCTCAATCTTATCAAACTTATACCACTAACGGTGAGATGTAAGCCCTAGTGAGCGTATTCGGTTGCCTAAGAGTGTCTTCCCCGAGTCTTTGTATAACATGAGGGTTACGGATTGTACTTCTTATGCTCTTATCATTATATATTGAATTGCCTATCTATCCTTATCGTATTTCACATGTATATCTACTTTTGTATTTCTTTTTATGTACGTTTATGGCTGGGAGAACCCGGAGTTACTCCCCACTGACTGTGGCGTTCATGTTTTTCATGGATGAACATGTTGCTTGCATGGATGACTTTTTGCTTGATATTCTGGGTTCGGGTGTGAGCTAGCGGGCGTTGTCTCTGGATGAAACACCTCTATACGTTCTTTAGCTAGATGCTAATAACTTTGTCTTTTGTTAACACTTTGAGAGACTACGTCTCTTGTGGTATTTTTATTTGGTTTGTAATATTTGACACTCCTCGTATTTTCTATCTTGCATGTATAAAGGTTTTTAAAATACCGTATTTCCGCTAATTAAATCACATGCTTGTATGTTTTATTTCCGCATTCGCGAGGGTTGTCACAGTTGGTATCAGAGCTTTATCGCTCCCGACGCACACACGTGAACCCTAAACTTAAACTACTTGACCTTGAAATAATAAATGAGAGATGGGTAGAAATTAAGGACTTTACTTGGTAGTCTATTTGTTTATGCTAATTGATAGGAATAACTTAATTTGTTTTTGTTTCTTATGAAGATGGTTAGACCACGACTAGTTGAGAACGTTATGTTGGAAGCTGTCACTCAAGTGTTGAAAAACCAACAAGATGCGGCTTTAGCTCAAGCCAACCAAGTTCCCCCTCGTAGAGAAGATAACCATCAAGGAGGCTACGCTTGGGTAGCTGGACAAATAGCTAGGAGTAATATTATACCTTACGGTGGAGAACCGGACCCTACGGAGCTATCAGAATGGTTCCGTGAGATGGAGAAGCAGTTTGATGTATACCAAGTCCGTGAAGAGGACAAGGTGAGGATCGCAAAGCACTTCCTTGTAAGGCAGGCGGATAATTGGTGGGCTATTACTAGTGCCACCGCTACTCTCGAAGATGACTTCAATTGGGCTTGTTTCAAAGCTCTAGTGGAAGGTAGATTCTATCCTAAAGAGCTTAAGCAACAAAGGCTCAAGGAGTTTATTGACTTTAAGCAAGGCAACTTGTCTGCGCAAGACTTCACTACGGAGTTCAACAAGCTTGCTGATTTTGCTCCGAGACTTATCCGAGATGACGAGGACCGAGCCTTCTATTACCGCAACAAGCTGAGTGCCGTTCTTCAAAGTAAAGTGAGGAGGAATACTACTTCCTTCGGAGATTTATATGATGATGCTTTGTGGGCCGAGAATTCTATGAAGGCTATTAGGGATGAAGCTTTGATGAATAATCCCTCTCCTTCTTTAACTCCGAGGCCGAATGTATTTGGGAAGAGACCGTTTATCCCGTCTCCTTCTAACTCTTATGCTAACAAGAGGAGATTTAATCCTCCTTCAAATGCAAACACAAGAGCTCATGCTCCTTTCATTCCTCGAGCTACTTCTAATGTGGCTCATAGGCCTTATGCTCCTCAAGCTCAAGCTCAAGGTCGTCAATGTAACCGTTGTAGACAACCACATCACCACGGTGTGGCATGTTACAACCGACCTTATGTGTGCTTCTTTTGCCAAAAGGGTGGTCACCGTTATGATGATTGCCCCGATCGAAAGTTGCCCCCTCCTCCTGCTAAACCTAAGGGTTCTATCTTTGTTATGAGCCGTGCCCAAGCTGATGCTCATCCAGAGATCATTACGGGTATGTTCTCAATCTTAGAGCAACCGTGTCTTATTCTTTTTGATATCGGTGCTTCAATGTCTTTTGTGTATTCGACTTATGCTAATAAATTATCTATCGAGCCGACATCTAGTGAGGATAATCCCATATCCTTACCATCCGGAGATATCATCTCTTGTTCTACTCTATATCCAAATGTCCCAATATCTATTGCGGGTTCTATCTTTCTTGCTAATCTCCTTAAGTTTCCTCTAGGAGAGTTTGATATAATCCTAGGTATTGATTGGTTAGCATTGTACCATGCTAGGTTCGAATGTCGTGATCAAAAGATTTATTTAAAGAGTCCTTTAGGAGTTAGAATAACCTATAAGGGATCTCATCCCCGAAAAGGTGTGTCTTTAATTTCCGCTATGAAATTGGTGAGTATGGTAAGAAAGGGTCACCAAGCATACTTGTGTATTGTGACTTCTTCAACTACCTCTTTGCTAAATATTGAAGATGTGCCTATCGTTCGTGAATTCGTTGATGTATTCCCTGAAGAATTGCCCGGGATTCCTCCCGAGCGTGATGTTGAGTTCTCTATTGATCTTGTACCTGGTTCTGGACCCATAGCCAAAGCTCCTTACCGTATGGCTCCGACCGAGTTGAAGGAATTAAGAAAGCAGCTAGATGATATGATTGAGAAGGGTTTTATTCGACCAAGTGCCTCGCCTTGGGGTGCTCCTGTTCTTTTTGTGAAGAAGAAAGATGGTTCTATGAGGCTTTGTATTGATTATCGTGAATTGAATCAGATTACAATAAAGAATAGGTATCCTTTGCCAAGAATTGAAGATTTATTTGATCAACTAAAGGGTGCTTCTACTTTCTCCAAGATTGATTTGAGATCCGGTTATCACCAAATTCCTGTTCGAGATGTTGATATTCCGAAGACTGCTTTTAGTACAAGGTATGGGCATTATGAGTTCAAGGTGATGCCATTTGGATTGACGAATGATCCCGCTATTTTTATGGATCAAATGAACCGCACATTTAGTGAGTATCTTGACAAGTGTGTGGTGGTGTTCATTGACGATATCCTTATATTCTCCAAGTCCGAAGAAGAGCATGTTATTCACCTAAGGACTATTTTGGGTGTTCTACGTCGTCAGAAGTGGTATGCTAAGTTCTCCAAGTGTGAATTTTGGTTACCTAAGGTGTCCTTTCTTGGGCATGTGATTTCTAAAGAAGGTGTAATGGTGGATCCTTCGAAGATTGAAGCTGTGGTGGATTGGAAGAGTCCGACCGATATTAGATAAATTCAAAGTTTTCTTGGTTTAGCTGGTTATTACTGTAGATTTGTCAACGATTTCTCTAAGCTTGCTAGACCGATGACCCAGTTGTTGAAGAAGGAAACCAAGTTCCTATGGAATGAAGCTTGTGAAGCCGCATTTCAAGAGTTAAAGAAGAGGTTAACTACCGCTCCGGTGTTGACTTTGCTTGAAGATGGTGTAGACTTTGATGTCTATTGTGATGCTTCCAAGATGGGTTTGGGTTGTGTTCTTATGCAAAGTAGGAAAGTGGTGGCTTATGCTTCGAGACAGTTGAGAGTTCATGAAGTGAACTATCCTACTCATGATTTGTAATTGGCTGCCGTTGTTCATGCTTTGAAAGTGTGGAGACACTACGTTATTGGTGTTCATTGTCGTATATTCACCGATCACAAAGGTTTGAAGTACGTATTTACTCAGAAAGAGTTGAATATGAGGCAAAGAAGATGGTTGGAATTGGTGAACGATTATGATTTTGAGTTGTTGTATCATGAAGGGAAGGCTAATGTGGTTGCCGATGCTGTTAGTAGGAAAGCTTCTCATGCATTGAATGCTATGCGGGTATTACCCGATCATCTTTGTGCCGAGTTTAGAAAGTTGAAGTTGGAATTCGTGGAGCGTGGATTTGTTTATGTTGGTGCTATGACTGCCGAACCTGTTTTTCTCCGTGAGATCCGCGAAAGCCAAGTTGATGATCTTACCTAGAAGTCTATTCAAGCTAAACTTCTTGTAGGTAAAGCTAAAGATTTCAAGTTTGATGATGAAGGTGTTCTTCGTTTCCATGGCCATTTATTTGTCCCTAATGCTCTCGATTTGAGGAAGCGAGTTCTTGATGAAGCTCACCTTTCCCCTTATTCTTTTCACCCCGGAGGTGATAAGATGTACAAAGACTTGAAGCTACAATTTTGGTGGCCGAATTTGAAGGGCGATGTTGTGTCTTATGTTGGAAGATGTCTTACTTGCCAACAAGTGATATTGAACACAAGAGGCCCGGTGGATTTCTACAACCGTTGCATATTCCACTATGGAAGTGGGAATCTTTTTCTATGGATTTTGTTATGGCTTTGCCGAGAACCGTTGGAGGTAAAGCTGCCGTTTGGGTTGTTGTTGATCGTTTGACCAAGTGTGCTAGATTTATTCCGATCAAAGAAACCTGGAGTTTAGATCGACTAGTGAAAGCCTATGTTGATGAGATTGTTAGATACCATGGTGTTCCCAAGGAGATCATATCCGACCGAGATCCGAGGTTTTGTTCGAGATTTTGGAAGGCTTTACAAGAAGCCATGGGTAGTAAACTGTTGATGAGTATCGCATTTCATGCCGCTACCGATGGTCAGATCGAGAGGGCTATTTAGACCTTAGAAGACTTCCTTAGGGCTTGTGCACTCGACTTCCAATCTAGTTGGGAAAAGAGTCTACCGTTGGTGGAGTTTTCTTACAACAACAGTTATCATGCATCGATCAAGATGGCTCCTTATGAAGCTCTCTATGGAAGGAAATGTCGGAGTCCTATATGTTGGAATCAATTGAGTGATGTTCGTGACTTAGGCCCCGATGTTCTTGTTGAAACTGTTGATAATGTGAAGGTCATTCGTGATAGAATGAAAGCCGCTCAAGACCGTCAAAAGTCTTATGCCGATATCCGAAGAAGGCCGTTAGAGTTTGAAGTTGGGGATAAAGTGTTCTTGAAAGTATCTCCAATGAAGGGTGTTAAACGGTTTGGTGTTAAGGGTAAATTGAGCCCGAAATACATTGGACCCTTTGATATTGTGAAAAGGATTGGTGCCGTTGCTTACAAGTTGGATTTGCCCCCGAATTTGGCTAAGGTTCATGATGTATTTCATGTTTCTCAATTGAGAAAGTATGTTAGTGATCCAAGCCATGTCTTTCAAAAGGAAATGCCCGAGCTTGAACCGAATTTATCCTTTGAAGAGAAGCCGATCCGCATCCTAGACCGCAAGGATAAGAAATTGAGAAGTAAAGTGGTTCCTTTAGTGAAAATCTTGTGGAGATGTGCCAATGTCGAAGAAGAGACTTGGGAAACGGAAGCTTCTATGCGTAGTAAATATCCAAGCTTATTCGATTAAGGTATCTTTCTTTCGCTCAAGTTTCGAGGGCGAAACTTTTTAAATGGTGGGGTGATTGTAACACCCGCAAATGTACCCTATTTTAATAGTAAAAATATTTTACGGATACTTTTCAACGAAAATTAGTTTTAGTTTAGAATTAAATTTCCTGTGTTGAATTTAGAATTTCCGAGTTCGTATCTAGATATTACGCGAGATTTCAAGTGAATCTCGTCTTAAGACGTCTTTGACTTTTCTTGACTTTTTCCACTCACTCTCTACTTATTCTAACCCTAACCCTAACTTCCTCACAACTCAACATTTCTTTATTCCTCACTAAGAAAACCCCAAAAGCATAACTTCCATTTTTGATCAGTTTTATAATCGTCATAACTATTTCATTTCTCGCTCAAATTCACGTAAGTTCATCTTATTCTTCCCCTCTTATCTTCCTCTATCCGTATTGGTAATAAAATTACCGTCTTTCTCGCTTTTCAAACTTTCCGTCTTTCTCTAGGTGAATTATATTCATCTTTTATTAACTATTTGTAGGTGGTGACCTCCAAGATCCCGACAAAGACTACTTCTTGATTGAAGAGGACCTTGACGCGGAGTAAAGATGCAAAAAGGTAACGGTGAAGGGTTACTCGATATCATTTACGTGTTTTACGTGTTTTCTATGCTAGGAATCGTATTTAGGATATGATTAGTAAGTTTAGAAATGGTGTTGATGATGATACTTGTTGTTGGTTGAGAATTGATATGAGTATGAATGACTTAGGATAATAATTGATGATAGTTAATTGTTGATTCTTAGTGAAACATGTTGTTTTCGTGTGAAGTTGACCCCAGTCGGCCGACCGGCAGCCGGTCAGTCTACCGGCTGGGGCAGTGGCTGTATAATTTGTATGTTACGTAATAATTGATGCATGAAATTGATCTCAGCCGGCCGACCGGCAGCCGAGCGGTTAAGATACCTCAACCTTCCTCCTTGTTTTTCTTATATGCCCTTGGTCCCAGCCGGGTAGCCGGCAGCCGGTTCCATTAACCGGCTGGGACACACTGACATTTCATGTTGGTTTTTCATATGATACTTGGCATCAGCCAGGTGACCGGCAGCCAGTCCACCTGACCGGCTGGCACCTGCTGGAAAGTCCTTGTATTTCTTGTTTACGATTTCATTTATAATATTTCCGATCGTTCATTTATCATATAAATTTACGGAATGACTTTAAATATTAATGTTTCGAATATTTAATATTTCATTCGCTTGTATCCCATGTTTTGTGAATGTTTTTGATATGTCCCACTTTGAGTCGAATTTTACAAATGTTACGGTTTGAGCACTATTTTGTTATGTGCTTTGTACTCTCATTCCCTTGGCTACCTCCACGTTCGTAAGGCTGGAATGTCGGAACGGGGATGTATCCTACTGCTTAATTGCATGTGTTAGTGGGCATACGACGACGTTGTTGGGAGGCGAACGCTTTGCGTTGGTCGACCCGGCCGTCAAATGTTGTGTACTTGCGAGGTGGTGTTATTTGCATGTAGCGTACCACTTGTTATGAGGCTTGTGCTCTTTTCCGCCTCTTTCGTGAATTATATCGACCGAATTTGGGGTACTTGGCGTCTTTGATTGACCGAGTCTTGGATGCGAAATGTTTATCGCATGTCGAACCGAAAAATGCGATTTCGGGATTCTGGCCAGATTTAGACTAGGACCGTATTATTATCGTCGTCCTACCGGGAGGCAATTAGTCCACATATACGAAATGAATTGAATCGTGTATGCGTTCAGGGAAATGCTTATCTCGTGGATGCCTTTTAATCATACTTCCCATGTACACGGTGCTAGTGCGTTTCATTTACCGTGAGAGATGTCGTCATTGTGTCGTTGTGTTTGGATGAATTATTATATGATTGATCATTGAATGACTTGGCATGGTTTGTTTGTCGAGTCTCAATCTTATCAAACTTATACCGCTAACGGTGAGATGTAAGCCCTAGTGAGCGTATTCGGTTGCCTAAGAGTGTCTTCCCTGAGTCTTTGTATAACATGAGGGTTACAGATTGTACTTCTTATGCTCTTATCATTATATATTGAATTGCCTATCTATCCTTATTGTATTTCACAAGTATATCTATATATGCATGCTTCTACTTTTGTATTTCTTTTTAATTACGTTTAATGTGATATGGCTGGGAGAACCCGGAGTTACTCCCCACTGACTGTGGCGTTCATGTTTTTCATGGATGAACAGGTTGCTTGCATGGATGGCTTTTTGCTTGATTTTTGGGTTTCGGTGTGAGCTAGCGGGCGTTGTTCCTGGATGAAACACCTCTATACGTTCTTTAGCTAGATGCTAATAACTTTGTCTTTTGTTAACACTTTGAGAGACTACGTCTCTTGTGGTATTTTTAATTGGTTTGTAATATTTGACACTCCTCGTATTTTCTATCTTGCATGTATAAAGGTTTTTAAAATACCGTATTTCCGCTAATTAAATCACATGCTTGTATGTTTTATTTCCGCATTCGCGAGGGTTGTCACAGATTCACCCTTAGCATTGTAGTTTATACTAGCTTTATGGGTTTTTCTACATGGTACCCTTGTGTTTTTTCGAATTCTACATGGTACCCCTCCTTTTTTTGAAATCTACATGATCTCCCTAAACTTAATGAAAACATCTCGAATACTTAAAATGCAATAATCGGCCTCCTTTAAACGTTTATATTATGCACTTTTTTTGTTGATCTTTTGACAATAATTTGACATGCCATTAACATAAATATCGTTTAGTCAGTAATAAACATATTTTCTTTGTAAATTTTAGGTGTTTTAAGACTTGATTTTTGGTAGTTTGGGTATTTGATGTACTATTTACTAAGTTTAGGGGTACCATGTAGATGTAGATTTCAAAAAAAAGAGGGGTACCATGTAGAATTCGAAAAAATATAGGGGTATCATGTAGAAAAACCCTAGTTTTATTATCTTATTTATGTTTTTATCGAGGTATTGGGATCCCTTGTATTTATTGAAGTTACAATTTGTATAAATGATTCATTAAGTAAGCTTTGGTTTTATAACATAAAGCGACATTCGCGGTTTTCCCTTTTAAAGTTTTTATAATCTCGTGTTTTCCGTTGCAAATCTATGTGGTTACTTTATTGCGAAATCGCGGGGTATCATAGTTGCTATCAGAGCTATAACACTCCCGACAAACTTTCGTGCACCCCAACCTTAATTAACTTGACCAATGAATAATGAATGAGAGATGGGTAGTCTTAAGGACCTAAGATTGTAGTCTTTAGTGTACGTATTGCTTTTTAGGTTCTAATTTGTTCGTTGATTGTGTTGAGTGATGTCACTTTTACTTGAATCAACCGTCTCAGGAGTGACCATGTGGTGACTAGAACTACCCTCTGCCGATGATTGCAGATTGACTAGCCTAATTGAAGTGTATTTCTATCTCATCGAAGATCCTTCTTGCCCGTATTGTATCTTTCTTTCTTCTTGACTGTGATGGCTCTGTATCTGTCTGTGATGTATTCCTGCCTGGGTATAGGAAACCTGTATTTGACTGTGATGTTGTTGATGACTCTGCTGTCAATGGACATCCTCCATGTGCCATCCTTCTTGGGTACTTGTAGCGCATGTACAACACAAGGGCTCAAAGACTCTATCACAAAGCCCTTATCCACAAGTTCATAAATTTGTTTCTGTAGTTCGTGGGTAGCTTTAGGATCACACCTGTATGCAAGTCTGTTATGGAGTACAGATCCTGGCACAAGTTCAATTTGATGCTCAATCCCTCTCAGGGGAGGTAGGCTACTAGGTAGCTCATCGGGAAACACATCATGATATTGGCCTATCAATGGCTCAAGTTCTGCAAGAATCTTGGCTTGCTCAATTCCTTTAACCTTCTTTGATAGCAGGACTAGAACAAGTTGTTCTACCTTTAACTCCTTAATCATAGCTGCTTTAGACAGAAACAATACCCCACTGAGATTCTTTGACATGCTAGGACTCCCATAACTTTCTGCTACCATGTTTGAAGGAATAGGAGTTGCTCCTTCTTTGATGTACCGAACTCTTATCAAACTCCTATGGTCTTCCTAATAGCAGGTGACAAGCATCCATAGGTAGCACATCATACAATACCCCAACCTTATACACATTAACCTCAGCTCCCTTGCTTAACTATCTGAGTTTGTAGGGGTGTGAGTGTTCCTTAGTACTTAGGTTAATCTTGTTGACCATGGTGACAGATGCTATATTGATACAACTCCCTTCATCAATGATTTGGTTGCAAACCCTATCCTGAATGGTACATCTATTCCTGAAAATAAGGGACCATTGTTACTATTCTAGGGGTACTTGTTCAGAGTGCATTACCCTCGAAAGAACAAGGTTGTGACCTGTGTCAGGGAGAGCCACAACTGCCTCCTGGCTAGGTTCTTCCTCACTAACCATCTCCTCCATAGGTTCCTCCTGTTCATACACAACCAAGACTGTTGTTTCCCATTCTTCCACTTCCGTAGTTGTCATCACCCTATTTGAAGGACAGTCCTTCCTGAAGTGGTCATAACCCTGGCATTGGAAACATTTGATCTTTCCTTCACTAGGGTTTGGGTTAGGTCCTAGGGTAGATGGTGCTACTGTTTTGGGTGTCTCAATAGTCTTAACACCACTATAAATCCTAGACTGATATGGTTTGACAACAGGTTTAGATGTAGCAGGTTTAGTTTTCCCCATTTTCTCAACTCTTAAGGACAAGTTCACAACATCATCATAAGACCACAAAGGCTTCATTCTTACCCTATTAGCAATACCCTTATCTAAACCCTCAAGGAACCTAGCAATCCTTTGCTCAGGCTTTTTAGTGACTTCACATTGCAGGGTTAGTTTTTCAAACTCTCTAAGGTAAGCCTCAACAGACCTTTCATCTTGTCTAAGCTTAGACATCTTAACAAACTATCCCGGGTGTAATCTTGTAGTGACAAACTTGTTTAGCATTTTTTTTTTCAATTAAGACCAAGTTGTCATACCACAGAGAAGCATTGCCTTTAAGTTTTAAGACAATAACTTTAAAAGCTTTATCATCAAAATAACTCTTATACTCAAAGGCCCTTTCAATGTCTCGCATCCATTCTAACAGATCTTTATGGTTCGAACTACCAGTAAATTCAGGGATGTCTACCTTTAGATCTCTGTCTTTGAGCCTGTGGTTTGAACCTCTGCTCCAGGTGGAGTCATCTGAGTCAGACTCCTCCTCCTCATCTGGTGATCTCCCTCTACCTCCTCGTGTTACATTACCCCTTCCACAACCTCTACCTCTGCCTTCAGCAAGCATGTAGAGGTTCCCTATCACTTCATCCAGGGCTCTAGTCAAGGTGGTGACAACCCTAGCCAAATCTTCTATTCTTGTTTACATTCTTGCTAGTCTCTCTTCAATCATTGGGTTATTTTTGTATTTTAAAAGTAGGTAGGGTATAATGAACTCACAAAATTTCTCAGCCAAAGCGCTGATAACCAATCTTCAGTGTAAACCCCCACGGAATAAAGGCATGCAACCAGGGTTCAGACTGACCTTAAAAATAGCAAATTGGCTTAACAATTTCTGAAATTTTTGACAATCAATTTGAGGATATTCTTCACTGATGTTTCAATTTTCAAGATTTTAGGAGGTGTTGTACTATTTTAAACACAAATAGCAACTCAAACAGTCAGAAATGGACCCTGACTGAGACTGAACAATGTAACTTAAAACTAAACTAGGATGTAACTATTGAACTGACTCCCACAACTTAACATAAGAAGAAAAATTAATAACTTGACAAATCTAGGCCTCAAATCCACAGTTAAACACGCGATTAAAGACTTCGACTTGAGAAACACAACTGAAACAACTCACAATCAAGCACTGAGCTACTCAGAAATGCAAATAGACTTTAATCTACTACTCACAGCTAAAACACGGAATGGTAATTAGGCCTGGCTCAAAATACAGTCTAATGCATAAGTTTGAAGGTTGATAAATGTTTCCCAAGGTTTTGTTTTTCATTCATTCAAATAATATGAGTTTTACATTCACAAACAGGCATGTTATATAGGCACTGCAAAAGAAAGTTGGCCCTTGGATGCAGGTAACATCTAAGGGTTCTAAAACAATCTCCACTACTATCTTAACTACTTCATAAAGTTTTATAATAAGGACGAGCACAACACCTCAATAGTACAGACAATAAAGCAAAAACAGACTGAATTACAAAAGCAGAAAAGCACTTTTGTTGTTTTCCTGAAATGGCAAAGGTCTCAGTTTGTCTTCTCCTTTGTTTGTCTGGCTGTTTTCGCTTATTCTTGGGACGTACTAAGGACTATTGTGACCTCCTCAGCCTCCTTATTCATGTTTATACCTAACCTAATGCAAAAGGGGAGCCTCAACTGGACTGGACTTGAAAGATACCCTATTGGACTTCTACTAGACCCTGCCATTTGAATGCCGATTTTGATGGACTTGTGCTTAAACTTTGGGAATTCCTTCCTGTACTATTTTGTTGATAACCATGTGGCCTTGGCAGGTGGCCAAGGTGGGGGTTGCTGGCTGGACCTTGTGTACCTCTTGAAAGATTGGAAACTGGCTGGTTTACTTAGTGGTGTAGGGTGTGTCTCAGTCTGATGGATTGTGGCTTGGTTAATGCCTTGATCAAAGGGACCCTTTGGTTCTGCTCTTGCTGCACCCAATGTCCAACTTCCACAACAACCATTCCAAACTACTTACAACCACCCACAAAACCAATCACCCTTCTTCCCACAACAAATTGATAACCATGAACTTGATATGCAAAGTATAATATTTCAAATTACGCGAATGAAAAAGGAATCCCAAGAAAGGGACATAGTTCTCCATGACATTGTAGTCCATAGGAGTATGTTGGCTATTAAATTAGCTCAATTGAAAGCCAAGCAAGACCTTGACGAATAACAAGAGGAAAATGGCAAGATGGATGACAATTAGACATTTCCTCTTGCTTGTTGCCACACACTCTTAACAAATGATATGGGAAAGACTTATGCTCCCTTTGGAGAAGAATTTCGATTAAGGATTATAGTGATGATTAGGAGGAGGGGAGTGACATTTCTTGTGAGCCAAATGATAATGGAGAAATTGAGGATGAGGTAGTGGAAGATTTGAGCGATTCTTCCACCTTTGAAGATAAATTATCAAGGGAGGATGACTGTGAGGCAAATTATGAGCCAAATATTTTTGCTCCTCATACTTGGGATGTTTACAATGATGATAAGAAAGACCCTTCACCACACTTTCCTTCTATCACCCATGTAGAAGATGTGTGTAGCATGGGTACTTGGGAAGGTGAAAGCAAAACTTTGGAAGCGGAGTTTTACGAAATTGAACATGCTATAATTGGAGAATTGAAAAGTAGGTTCACACATGTAGATTGACATATTGATGAAATTGGATTTGGAACATGCAAATAATTCATTGTGAGTTCGTAAGAATGATGTGTTCATTACAATCATAGATCAGATGGTCTAGCAGGCTTTTAGGCAATTTACTAGGTCTTAATCCACCATGTCATGCTTTGTCTATTCAATTCGCGTATCTCTACCTTGGAAAAGAATTCCATTCTAGTCAATGATTTTGGCCAAAAATCGTTAACCATCATTACAATCCAAACATGCATAGACACAACGTTTTAAAGGCACAATTTCTTTATCCAATTATCATCTTTTAATCAATCTAACATGGCTACCCTACACCCTAGAAAGGTGACTACTCACTCATGGTAATGTTTATATCTAAGATGAAGTTAATAACAAAAACTAGGATAGACATGTTTATTTGATTTTGACTCTTTATATGGCGATAATAACGACGCTAATTGACAATCTAGGAAATGAAATGACGATTATAACAACATGAAAATGAATCTAAGATAATATGTAAAGAGAATAACAATCAAATGGAAAACAATAAAGGACATTAAACAAAGGATAAAGTAGAAATACCTATATGACGATCAACAACGAAAGCGATAACAATAATAGAAATCCCTTGCATAGAATAATCGTTCCTTGAATTACAACGCTTGAACCCAACAAAGTAGATTACAAAGATTGAAACTCTTATTAATCTAAGTTAAAGTTTTGATGTAGAAAGGACAAAAATAAACTAAGAACTAAAGATAAAGAGAAGAAGAAAATGAGAGAAGGGAGGCTAGTTCTCCCTTCTCCTAATCCAAAGAGAAGTGTAAGAAGAGAAGAAAGGATGAGAAGAGGATGTAAGATGTGAGATGTGAGATGTGTTGAGAAGAGTGGCTGGAGCATCCTTTATATAACATTAGGGTTTCGTGGGGAAGGGGTCGAGCATTGAACATATAGGACAAAAGAAAGAAGTTGAAGCAATTTGTGCGGATCAGCAGGGATACCCGATCGGGTACACCACTTACCCATTCGGGTAAGTTGCATTCCAGGTCCTTTGACTATCGTTTCATCTCCCTTTGCTTTGACTTGACTTCCATCATCCCCCTTGACCTTTTCAATCGGGTTTGTTGATAGGGTTTGATGTAAAGCGATGATTTCTTCGCCTAACTGATTGATCTTCCGACAACTACGAAACTGTCTTTGCTTCTTCTCTCTTTTGAATTAGTTAACCCTCTTGAAATGCCTTTCACTTGGTCAAGCTTGCTTCTTCAAATCGTCGGGTTCTAGGCAAATGCTCGGGAATATAGAAAAAGGGCGTAGAAACGTCACTTTCCCTACAAAACAGGTTAGAACATAGGAATTCGCCTAGAAGACGATATTAGCTCATAAAGTGGCTTAACAAAGCACAAATGACATACAAAACCGAGCTAAATTGGAGGTTAAAATCATACAAATATTCACTTATCAGGTATATTTCGTCATTGAATTACGGATTATAACGAAACTATAGTATATGAATTACGAGTCATAAATGAATTGCATAATATAAAGTTATAGGAATTTAGAATTAACCTTTGGTCCTAGCAAATTTGGCCTATGAACAATATCGAAATCTATATTCTCCTAATTGTTGCACCCAAGATGCTCCGAGATATGCCTTGCTTGTGCTAGAATTTTAGAGAAAAGTTACTGCTAATTTTTCTTTTGTGATGATGAATGATATAGAGAATTAGAGAGAAAAATCAGAATTTTTCTTTGTTCTCTTTTCTCTGTTTCGGCCGAACAACAACAACAGTAGGAGGAGGAGTCTTTTCTCCTTTTAACCCTCTTGTTATTAGGTTTTTGACCTAGTTACCATAAGAGAAAAATAGGAGATATTTTCTCTTATTTTATCTCTTATTAACCGAAATTTAGGAGAAGAAAAAGACTATTTTCTCCTTCCTTTTTTCGGTTATATTATCATGTAATATAATATAAACATCAACTATAAATATCCGTATATTTATAATTTGCTAATTAAATATAACATATTATGGTTAATTACGAATTAACATTTTAATTCGTTTAAGCTTTCATTATATACATTGATTAAAAATAACGGTTTATATTCAATTACGAATTACATTTAATTCGTCTCAGCTAATATTATTTAATCGTTATTAAATAATCATATCATCATTACATTGACTAACCTTTTAGTCATATACATCGACTAACCTTTTAGTCATATAATAAGGCATCAATATGATTATATTATTCATATAATCACATCTCTCAGACACATCCTTTAGGTGTGACTTTTAGGGACCAGTTGATCACCGCCATTAAAATGACAATAACGTCAAACTCCTAGCAAGCCAACCGTTATCGATAAACGTTAATCAACTGATAAGAATACTAAGTATACCCTGTGAACCTGTAAGAGATTTATTCATGTTATCACACTAACTGTGGAGGACACTAGCTCCAACAATCTCCCACTTGTCCTTACAAGTGTATGTGCGATAACCCGATTCTCATATCCATAAATTTCTCCCACTCAATGTAAAACAATTTGCAAAGTCCGTATTTACAAAGGTCGCATTTTACAAGCGATCAGTATCAAGAGTGGTTTTCCCGACTAGAGAGTAACTTAACTGATAAATGAATCATTATTCGAGCATGGCCATGCATTTCAGTTACAACTCTTCGAGTGGCCCTGAGAAATAACAAAACCTGATAAAGGTTGGATATTTTCCTCAACTCGAATCCTGCAGATACAAGCACAGTATGAAATGACCCAGTAAAAATCTACTTAGCCTCCTGTTACGGTCGACCATGAGAAAGAAACCAAAGTCACCCAAAAACTGCCTTAATCTCAAGAGACAGTCGATAGTCAAAAGAATCGACTCTTAGGAACACTATGGACGTCCTATCCACGACCTGGCACCGAATGTTCTGAAACATTTAGGACTCCATAACGTTGTCACGATGTCCTACGAGGTATCTTTATAACTCGTATCTGTGATCGATCAGTCAACCGTTTGACTTATGGCTCGTTGAACCCACCATCAATCAACTTCACAGTATAATTGCCAGAGTTATCAGCTCATGTAGGCGATTACGGACCAAAACAATTATAATGTAATTCAGTTCACTTTGTGGCGTTCAATGTTGTCGTACAGTCCACATGAAAAACAAAATATGAAACAATACGATAATGTTATAAATAGTGCATGAAAAAGATACATTTATCTAATCCACATAAAACAGCTACTATAACTCAGGAACACGTTTAATTCCCATGGAAATAACGAGCCCTTCATGCTTATCATATTTTAACGATTTAGTGAGAGGGTTCGCGATGTTGTCATCCGAAGCAATCTTGTCAATCACTATCTCCTTTTGCTCCACGTAATCTCGGATCATGTGAGCCTTCTGAAGTACATGTGTAGACTTGTTGCTGGACTTAGGCTCCTTAGCTTGGAAGATGGCACCTCTTTTATCACAATAGATGGTGATAGGGTCATTCGAAATAGAAACTACGGTTAGTCCTTGTAAGAACTGACGCATCCATATAGCTTCCTTTGCAGCTTCTGAAGCGGCATAGTACTCGGACTCAGTTGTAGAATCTGCTATAACACTCTGTTTAGAGCTTTTTTAACTGACCGCAGCGCCATTAAGAGTAAAGACGAATCCAGACTGAGATTTCGAGTCATCTCGATCTGTTTGGAAGCTAGCATCTGCGTAACCGATTGCACATAGCTCAGTGTTCACATAGCTCAGTGTCTCCTCCATAAGTCAATACCCAATCCTTAGTCCTTCGTAAGTACTTAAGGATGTTTTTTACAGCCATCCAGTGTGTTTCACTTGGATTGCCTTGGTACCAACTCGTCATACTCAATGCATATGCCACGTCCGGACGTGTGCATATCATGGCATACATGATCGATCCTATAGCTGGGATCGCGTTCAGATGTACCGACCACTGGAGGCTCTACCTTACAATATGAGTAGCTTGCCAAAGTCAAGATCAAGCTTAATTAAGTCCAAATGCAACTTTCTACCTACTGTGTACAAGACATCCCCATGAATGCACAATTCCTCATAGCATAATGAAACATCCGCTTATAAAAACTATAAATTGAGAAATGTAAGATGGAAATGATCTTTTCTTTTTTGTCTTTTTGATTTTTTTTTTTTAGATTTTTCAAAATGATAAAAACAAACAAGGAAAAAATAAACTAAAAATAAATTAATAAAAAGAAAATCTAAATGCAATCCTAAATGCAGTAAGTCCTAAATGCAAATCCTCCCCCAAGCTAAAACTTCACATTGTCCTCAATGTGCATGCGATTATAATAGAAGCAAACCAAGAAACGGTTGGTAGAACATAGAACAGAGAAACAAGATGAAATTCTAATGGGAAAAGGGGCTAAAATGAAAACTAAAAATGCTAAAAATGAAAGAAAGAAAGAAAAGCTTACAAAATGTCTAGCCTCCCCCAAGCTAGTATAAACAAGAGGAGGTTGTTATCATCTCATCTCAAAGGCCACCAGCTACGGCCTCTCCTCTCTGAAGGAGGCGGCTCGGATGCGGATCCAGAAGCATCTGTGTAATAGGTATCATCTGCAGAATAATAACTACTACTAGAAGCAACGATCCCAGTTGGGTTGCTGGCTCCTACGGACTGGTACTCATGTACTTGGTGACCACTAAAATCACCTCCATACCCTCCAAAACTCTCGACGCCATAGTCAGTACCACAATAATCAGGTCCGGTCTGCTGCACACCTGCATCATAAGCAGTACCATACCCCCCTTCGGGCCAAGTATAGAAAGACGGGTGGGGGCCCTCAGGTCTAATCACACATTGCCTCGCAAAGTGATCATAAATGGGGTGCAGAGCAAGCTGCTGGTCGGACTGGACTCTATCAATGGACATGGTCAAGGCTTGAAACATGGCAGTCACGTCGCCCGTAGCATGGGTCGACTGAGAGGATGATCCTACCTCAGGGCGGTGGGATCTAATCTGAACAGGGGGGTCATTGGGGGTAATATCCCCAACAGGTAGAAAATAAGTGGGACGGGGTAAGATGGCCTCACCCTCCTGAAGTCTAGGACGCTGCCTAAGCAATGAAATCTGGTTTACCTCAGCGGTCAACTTGACCGAATCACGGCCAGCTATCCTCCAGATCATATGGGGGTGAGAGACACGAAACTAATTAAGCTGAACAAAATAATCATAACCAACCCATTTCACATCTCGGTGGGAGGTGTAGTCAATGCATGGAGGTCAGTGGTGGCTTGGTTAAAACCACAAACTCGCGTAGTAAGGCGAGTGATAAGGCCTCCATAAACAATGCCAGTGTTCTTTGGATTAGTGGCTTTAGTCAATTGAACAACAAAATAGTAAGGAATGCTAATCGAACACGGTTCTTCACCATTTACATTCAAGAACCCTCCTAAAATATCTAACTCTACCCGTCTCACCAAATGTGGTTCAGCACGGCCCAAGAAGGTCCATCCCATGAATCTTTGCCAAATTCTAATGGCGGGATGATGGATGTGTTGGTGTGGGACATGGTCCCAACGAGAGACAGGATAAGTAGAAATGACGCTCCAAACATGGCTAATATCAAAGCCTTCGGGAGGTGAGGTAACAGTATCCTTATGGGTGAGACCGAATTGGTCAGCAAAGGTCCCTAAGTCCATACTATAGTCATGATTGAATAATCGAAACTGAACTTCAGGAATAGAGACTTTATTCCTAGACATTTGCAACTCAAATGAACTCAAGAATTCAAGGGTCAATTGAGGGTAGGTCTTATAACTAAAGTTCATACTAGTGGTCATTCCTAGACCCCTGAATAATGCCTTGACATGCTCATTGTAACACCCGCAAATGTACCCTATTTTCATAGTAAAAATATTTTACGGATACTTTTCAGCGAAATTTAGTTTTAGTTTAGAATAAAATTTCCTGTGTCGAATTTAGAATTTCCGAGTTCGTATTTTGATTTTACGCGAGATTTCAAGTGAATTCCGTCTTAAGGCGTCTTTGACTTTTCTTGACTTTTCCACTCACCTTTCTTATACTCCCTCCTAAACCCTAACTCGCTCACACAACTCAACTCTTTCTTCCTCTCTAAGAAATCCACCAAAAACCTAGCTTCCATTTTGATCCGTCTTATAATCGTCATAACTCTCTCATTTTTCGCTCAAATTTACGTAAGTTCGTCTTATTCTTCCCCTCTTATCTTCCTCTATCCGTATTGGTAATAAAATTACCGTCTTTCTCGCTTTTCAAACTTTCCGTCTTTCTCAAGGTGAAGTATATTCATCTTTTATTAACTATTTGTAGGTGGTGACCTCCAAGATCCCGACAAAGACTACTTCTTGATTGAAGAAGACCTTGACGCGGAGTGAAGACGCATAAAGGTAACGGTGAAGGGTTACTCGATATCATTTACGTGTTTTACGTGTTTTCTATGTTAGGAATCGTAATTAGATTATGATTAGTAATCATAGGAATCGTATTGTTAGTAATGGATGTTGTTAGTTGAGAATTTATATGAGAGTTGATGAATTATAATGATAGTTGATTGTTGTAAAATGTTGGTCCTTAAGTGAAATGGTGATTTTCGTGCTTTATAGACCCCAGCCGACCGACCGGCAGCCGGTTAGCCTACCGGCTGGGGCAGTGGCTGTATATTATTGTTGTTACGTGATGTTTTATGCATGATATTGATCTCAGCCGGCCGACCGGCAGCCGGTCAGCTGACCGGCTGAGACACCTCAACTTTTCTCCTTGTTTTTCTCATGATCCTTTGGTCCCAGCCGGGTAGCCGGCAGCCGGTCCCCTTGACCGACTGGGACACTCTGTATTTTCATGTTGTTTTTCATATGGTGATTGGCGTCAGTCGGGTGGCCGGTAGCCGGTCCACCTGACTGGCTGGCACCTGCTGGACTTTGTTTGTAATTCTTGTTTACGTTTTCATTTATAATATTTCTGATGGTTCATTTATCCTATAATTTTACGTAGTGATTTATAATATTAATGTTTCGAATATATGATATTTCATTCGCTTGTATCGCATGTTTTGTGACGGGTTTTGATATGTCCCACTTTGAGTCAGTTTTTAAAAATGTTACGGTTTGAGCACTATTTTGTTATGTGCTTTGTACTATTATTTCCTTGGCTACGTCCACGTTCGTAAGGCTGGAATGTCGGAACGGGGATGTATCCTACTGCTTAATTGCATGTGTTAGTGGGCATACGACGATGTTGTTGGGAGGCGAACGCTTTGCGTTGATCGACGCGGCCGTCAAATGTTGTATACTTGCGAGGTGGTGTCATTTGCATGTAGCGTACCGCTTGTTTTGATGCTTGTGCTCCTTTTCGCCTCTTTCGTGAATTATCGACCGAATTTGGGGTACTCGGCGTCTATGATTGACCGAGTCTTGGATGCGAAACGTTTATTGCATGTCGAATCAGAACACGTTTATTCCGAGAGTCTGGCCAGGTTTAGAGTAGGACCGGATATATTTATATCGTCGTGCTACCAGAAGGAAATAAGCCCACATATACGAAATGTTTATCGTGTATGCGTTCAGGGAAATGTTTATCTCGTGGATGCGATTTTAATCATTCTTGCCATGTACACGGTGCTAGTGCGTTTCATCTACCGTGAGAGAGATCGTCAATGTATTGTATGTTTGAAGGTCGTCAATATATTGTATATTTGAATGGATGATAATATGATGGATTATTTGTGATCGTCGCATGACTTGGCATGGTTTGGTTGTCGAGTCGCAATCTTATCAAACTTATACCGCTAACGGTGAGATGCAAGCCCTAGTGAGCGTATTCGGTTGCCTAAGAGTGTCTTCCCCGAGTCTTTGTATAACATGATGGATTCGGAATTGTATTCTATATGCTCTTATCGTTATATAAATGAATTGCCTATCTATCCTTATCGTATTTCACATGTATATTCATATATGCATGCTTCTACTTTTGTATTTCCTTTTATGTACGTTTAATGTGATATGGCTGGGAGAACCCGGAGTTACTCCCCACTGACTGTGGCGTTCATTTTTTTCATGGTTGAATAGGTTGCTTGATTGGATGGATTTTTTCTTATGATATTTTGGGTTCGGGTGTGAGCTAGCGGGCGTTATCCCTGGAAGATTCACCTCTAGACGTTATTTTAGCTAGTTGCTAATCACTTTGACTTTGTTAACATTTTGAGAGACTACGTCTCTTGTTGTAGTATATTTCGTACTTTAGTTTGTAATATTTGACACTCCTCGTATTTTCCATTTGCATGTAAAAAGGTTTTTAAAATATTGTATTTTCCGCTATTTAATTCACATGCTTGTTATGTTTTATTTTCGCATTCGCGAGGGTTGTCACAGTTGGTATCAGAGCTTTATCGCTCCCGACGCACACACGTGAACCCTAAACTTAAACTTCTTGACCTTAAAATAATAAATGAGAGTTGGGTAGAAGTTAAGGATTTTACTTGGTAGTCTATTTGTTTATGCTAATTGATAGGAGTAACTCAATTTGTTTTTATTTCTTATGAAGATGGTGAGACCTTGTCTAGTTGAGAACGTTATGCTTGAAGCTCTTACACAAGTGTTGAAAAATCAACAAGACGCGGCTTTAGCTCAAGCCAACCAAGTTCCCCCTAGAAGAGAAGATAACCATCAGGGAGGCTACGCTTGGGTAGCTGGACAAACAGCTAGGAGTAAAATTATACCATATGGTGGAGAGCCGGACCCTACGGAGCTATCAGAATCGTTTCGTGAGATGGAGAAGCAGTTTGATCTATACCAAGTCCGCGAAGAGGACAAGGTGAGGATCGCAAAGCACTTCCTTATGAGGGAAGCTGATAATTGGTGGGCTATAACTAGTGCCACCGCTACTCTCGAAGATGACTTCAATTGGGCTTGTTTCAAAGCTCTAGTAGAAGGTAGATTCTATCCTAAAGAGCTTAAGCAACAAAGGCTTAAGGAGTTTATTGACTTTAAGCAAGGCAACTTGTCTGCGCAAGATTTTACTACGGAGTTAAACAAGCTTGCTCATTTTGCTCCGAGGCTTATCCGAGATGACGAGGACCGAGCCTTCTATTATCGCAATTCTTTTCAAACGGAACTTCCTCTGGAATAGACGCTTGCTTTGGAAGAGATGGTTGTTCGTATAAGGCTTCCCGCCCGGTAGTCCATGTATAGGGAGAAAGCAACTCTTCTTATTTTATTACGATTACGTGAGTTTTTACTATTTGGATAGATAAATAGGGAAAAAAGTCCCCGGGAAATAGGCTTGTTTTTAGCTTCTGAGCCAATTACGATTCTTTTTTACTTTATTTAAACTTCAAATTTAAAAAACTTAATTTTTAAATATAATTTAAATTATAAGAATAAGAAATGGAATAGATTTTAAAATCATAAATTATATTCTTCAGAGATATGCTTCGCTCCTGTCTTAATAAACTCTTAAAATTATCAAAAAGAAATGCCATTCAAGCGTTACAAGAAGGGGCTTTCGTTCTCAGCGAACGAACCACTCCCGCCTCTATGAGATCTTGGACCGACCTGTAACAACGAGAATTTGATTTCTTTAAGATTACCAAGAGTAGGAACAATGAGAAGGAATTTGGATCAATGATTATTGTCTAAGGATCATACTGTCTTGTAATTTAAGATGTATTTTATATATAAAAATACTCATTTATTGATATGAATAGATTTGTATTTGATAAATAAAAGGATCGTTATATTTTATACAGTTAGTCTCACTAAAGACGGGCACTATTCATCACAAGCTGAAAACGGATAGTACACCTTTCACAATAGTGGGAGGACAAGTGGGGTGCTCCATTTGCCCTCCCACTTGCATATTGTGAGAGGGTATTATCCGTTTTCAGCTTATGACGAATAATGTCTGTTTTCAATGAAAATTTGTGTATTTTATAAGACGTGTTAATTCGGATACATTAAACACCATCTCTTTCAATGACTATTATATTATAGACACTCTTCTCTAAAGTGATCATAGATGTCTTCAATCAAGATGAGCGTCGTTCTTCAAAGTAAAGTGAGAAGGAATACTACTTCCTTTGGGAATCTTTATGATGATGCCTTGTGGGCCGAGAATTCCATGAAGGCTATTAGGGATAAAGCTTTGATGAATAATCCCTCTCCTTCTTTCACTTCTAGGCCTAATGTCTTTGGGAAGAGACCGTTTACTCCGTCTTCCTTTAGCTCTTATGCTAACAAGAAGCGATTTAATCCTCCTCACAATGCAAATACAAGAGCTCCCGCTCCTTTTATTCCTCGAGCTACTTCTAATGTGGCTCATAGGCCTTATGCTCCTCAAACTCAAGCTCAAGGTCGCGTATGCAACCGGTGTTGACTTTGCCTGAAGATGGTGTAGACTTTGATGTCTATTGTGATGCTTCTAAAATGGGATTGGGTTGTGTTCTTATGCAAAGTAGGAAAGTGGTGACTTATGCTTCGAGGCAGTTGAGAGTTCATGAAGTGAACTATCCTACTCATGATTTGGAATTGGCCGCCGTGGTTCATGCTTTGAAGGTGTGGAGACACTATCTTATTGGTGTTCATTGTCGTATATTCACCGATCACAAAAGTTTGAAGTACATATTTACTCAAAAAGAGTTAAATATGAGGCAAAGAAGATGGTTGGAGTTGGTGAATGATTATGATTTTGAGTTGTTGTATCATGAAGGGAAGGCTAATGTTGTTGCCGATGCTCTTAGTAGGAAATGTTCTCATGCTTCTCATGCTATGCGGGTATTACCCGATGATCTTTGTGCTGAGTTTCGAAGATTGAAAATGGAATTCGTGGAGCGTGGATTTGTTTATGTTGGTGCTATGACTGCCGAACCTGTTTTTCTCCGTGAAATCCGCGAAAGCCAAGTTGATGATCTTACCTACAAGTCTATTCAAGCCAAGCTTCTTGAAGGTAAAGCTAAAGATTTCAAGTTTGATGATGAAGGTGTTCTTCGTTTCCATGGCCATTTATTTGTTCCTAATGCTCTTGATTTGAGGAAGCAATTTCTTGATGAAACTCACCTTTCCCCTTATTCTATTCACCCCGGAGGTGATAAGATGTACAAAGATTTGAAGCTACAGTTTTGGTGGCCGAATTTGAGAGGCGTTGTTGTGTCTTATGTTGGAAGATGTCTTACTTGCCAATAAGTGAAGATTGAACACAAGAGGCCCGGTGGATTGCTACAACATTTGGATATTCCGCTATGGAAGTGGGAATGTATTTCTATGGATTTTGTTATGGCTTTGCCGAGGCCCGTTGGACGTAAATATGCCGTTTGGGTTGTTGTTGATCGTTTGACCAAGTGTGCTAGATTCATTCCGATCAAAGAGACCTGGAGTTTAGATCGTTTAACGAAAGCTTATGTTGATGAGATTGTTAGATACCATGGTGTTCCTAAGGAGATTATATCCGATCGAGATCCGAGATTCTGTTCGAGATTTTGGAAGGCTTTACAAGAAGACATGGGTAGTAAGTTGTTGATGAGTACCGCATTTCATGCCAATACCGATGGTCAGACCGAGAGGACTGTCCAGACTTTAGAAGACTTGCTTAGGGCTTGTGCACTCGACTTCCAATCTAGTTGGGAAAAGAGTCTACCGTTGGTGGAGTTTTCTTACAACAACAGTTATCATGCATCGATCAAGATGGCTCCTTATGAAGCGCTTTATGGAAGGAAATGTCGGAGTCCTATATGTTTGAATCAATTGAGTGATGTTCGTGACTTAGGCCCCAATGTTCTTGTTGAGACCATTGATAATATGAAGGTCATTCGTGATAGAATGAAAGCCGCTCAAGACCGTCAAAAGTCTTATGTCGATATCCGAAGAAGACCGCTAGAATTTGAGGTTAGAGATAAAGTGTTCTTGAAGGTATCTCCAATGATGGGTGTTAAACGTTTTGGTGTTAAGGGTAAATTGAGCCCGAAATACATTGGACCCTTTGATATTGTGAAAACGATTGGCGCCGTTGCTTACAAGTTGGATTTGCCCCCGAGTTTGGCTAAGGTTCATAATGTATTCCAAGTTTCTCAATTGAGAAAGTATGTTAGTGATCCAAGCCATGTCTTTCAAAAGGAAATGCCCGAGCTTGAACCGAATATATCCTTTGAAGAGAAGCCGATTCGCATCCTAGACCGCAAGGATAAGAAGTTGAGAAGTAAGGTGGTTCCTTTAGTGAAAATCTTGTGGAGATGTGCTAATGTCGAAGAAGAGACTTGGGAAACGGAATCTTCTATGCGTAGTAAATATCCAAGCCTATTCGATTAAGGTATCTTTCTTTCGCTCAAGTTTCAAGGGCGAAACTTTTTAAAAGGTGGGGTGATTGTAACACCCGCAAATGTACCCTATTTTAATATTAAAAATATTTTACGGATACTTTTCAGCGAAATTTAGTTTTAGTTTAGAATTAAATTTCCCGTGTCGAATTTAGAATTTCCGAGTTCGTATTTGGATTTTACGCGAGATTTCAAGTGAATTCCGTCTTAAGGAGTCTTTGACTTTTCTTGACTTTTCCACTCACCTTTCTTATACTCCCTCCTAAACCCTAACTCCCTCACACAACTCAACTCTTTCTTCCTCTCTAAGAAATCAACCAAAAACCTAGCTTCCATTTTGATCCGTCTTATAATCGTCAAAACTCTCTCATTTCTCGCTCAAATTCACGTAAGTTCGTCTTATTCTTCCCCTCTTATCTTCCTCTATCCGTATTGGTAATAAAATTACAGGCTTTCTCGCTTTTCAAACTTTCCGTCTTTCTCAAGGTGAAGTATATTCATCTTTTATTAACTATTTCTAGGTGGTGACCACCAAGATCCCGACAAAGACTACTTCTTGATTGAAGAAGACCTTAACGCGGAGTGAAGACGCATAAAGGTAACGGTGAAGGGTTACTCGATATCATTTACGTGTTTTACGTGTTTTCTATGTTAGGAATCGTAATTAGATTATGATTAGTAATCATAGAAATCGTATTGTTAGTAATGGATGTTGTTAGTTGAGAATTTATATGATAGTTGATGAATTATAATGATAGTTGATTGTTGTAAAATGTTGGTCCTTAAGTAAAATGGTGATTGTCGTGCATTATAGACCCCAGCCGGCCGACCGGCAGCCGGTCAGCCTACCGGCTGGGGCAGTGGCTGTATATTATTGTTGTTACGTGATGTTTTATGCATGATATTGATCTCAGCCGGCCGACCGGCAGCCGGTCAGCCGACCGGCTGCCGGTCAGCCGATCGGCTGAGACACCTCAACTTTTCTCCTTGTTTTCCCCATGATCCTTTGGTCCCAGCCGGGTAGCCGGCAGCCGGTCCCCTTGACCGGCTGGGACACTCTGTATTTTCATGTTGTTTTCATATGGTGATTGGCGTCAGCCGGGTGGCCGGCAGCCGGTCCATCTGACCGGCTGGCACCTTCTGGACTTTGTTTGTAATTCTTGTTTACGTTTTCATTTATAATATTTCCGATGGTTCATTTATCGTATAATTTTACGTAGTGACTTATAATATTAATGTTTCGAATATATGATATTCCATTCGCTTGTATCACATGTTTTGTGACGGGTTTTGATATGTCCCACTTTGAGTCGGTTTTTACAAATGTTACGGTTTGAGCACTATTTTGTTATATGCTTTGTACTCTCATTCCCTTGGCTACCTCCACGTTTGTAAGGCTGGAATGTCGGAACGGAGATGTATCCTACTGCTTAATTGCATGTGTTAGTGGGCATAAGACGACGTTGTTGGGAGGCGAACGCTTTGCGTTGATCGACCCGGCCGTCAAATGTTGTATACTTGCGAGGTGGTGTCATTTGCATGTAGCGTACCGCTTGTTTTGATGCTCGTGCTCCTTTCCGCCTCTTTCGTGAATTATCGACCGCATTTGGGGTACTCGGCGTCTATGATTGACCGAGTCTTGGATGCGAAACGTTTATCGCATCTCGAATCGGAACACATTTATTTCGAGAGTCTGGCCAGGTTTAGACTAGGACCGGATATATATTTATATCGTCGTGCTATCACGAGGAAATTAGCCCACATATACGAAATGTTTATCGTGTATGCGTTCAGGGAAATGTTTATCTCGTGGATGCGATTTTAATCATTCTTGCCATGTACACGGTGCTAGTGCGTTTCATCTACCGTGAGAGAGATCGTCAATGTATTGTATGTTTGAAGGTCGTCAATATATTGTATATTTGAATGGATGATAATATGATGGATTATTTGTGATCGTCGCATGACTTGGCATGGTTTGGTTGTCGAGTCTCAATCTTATCAAACTTATACCGCTAACGGTGAGATGCAAGCCCTAGTGAGCGTATTCGGTTGCCTAAGAGTGTCTTCCCCGAGTCTTTGTATAACATGATGGATTCGGAATTGTATTCTATATGCTCTTATCGTTATATAAATGAATTGCCTATCTATCCTTATTGTATTTCACATGTATATTCAAATATGCATGCTTCTACTTTTGTATTTCCTTTTATGTACGTTTAATGTGATATGGCTGGGAGAACCCGGAGTTACTCCTCACTGACTGTGGCGTTCATGTTTTTCATGGATGAACAAGTTGCTTAATTGGATGGCTTTTTGCTTATGATATTTTGGGTTCGGGTGTGAGATAGCGGGCGTTGTCCCTGGAAGATTCACCTCTAGACGTTATTTTAGCTAGTTGCTAATCACTTTGACTTTGTTAACATTTTGAGAGACTACGTCTCTTGTTGTATTATATTTCGTACTTTAGTTTGTAATATTTGACACTCCTCGTATTTTCCATGTGCATGTAAAAAGGTTTTTAAAATATTGTATTTTCCGCTATTTAATTCACATGCTTGTTATGCTTTATTACCGCATTCGCGAGGGTTGTCACACTCATAAAGCTTCATGTGCCTTAAAGAAGAAACATCAAGGAATTTGGTAGCTCTCATACCTTTGCTTTTAATAATACACCAATTTTGCCATTGCTTGTTCGAGCTAAACTCCACATCTGGAAAATCGGGATCATGCATAGCACCTCCTTGATTTTCAGTTTGATCATCGGCTTCTAGCATTTCTACGTCCTCTTCATGGGCTCTACTACTTTCCTCTTGGTTGGTGGTTCTTGCCCTCTTTGATTTCCTTAATTTAGGTGCCATTTGCTACAAGAAAACTAGTATTAGAACACTTCATTATAAAGACAAATTTATAGCATAAGTGTCAGAATACTAGGCTTTCAAGCACAAATTCAAGCATAATTACTTAAGTGAAACATTATCATGCTACTTTTGAGCACAAATTGATGTTTTTAAACATAACAATATTTCACTAAGATTTTGAGCAACATTATACTTGAATTATGAGTTTGGGCACTACTTAAAGGTACTAATGCTAAAATAACACAATAAGAGCATAAGTTCAAAGTATAAAGCATGAATTCAAGCATTATACTACCATTAAGCATGAGTTTTTAGCATAAAGTAGAGATGAGTATTCTAATTGGCATATGAGCATTCAAATCATAGTAAGCAGGCTAATTAATTACTAACATTCACTCTATAACATGTAAGAAGCATTAGAAATCCAATTTAAACAAGTTTCTCAAGTAAAATCAAAAACCCCCAAATTTGGGTTAGGGTTTGTTCATGTTGGATTTCTGAAAAATAGAGAGATTGAAGTAACTAAAGTAGGAGTAACTTACTTGATAATGCTTAGATATTGCCTTGGATGAACTATGGTGACAAATTTTGCAAGAAAAGACTAAGAAATGAAGGTTTTTGAGAGATTTTGAGCTTTGAATATGGAGAATACGGGATAGTAGCAACAAGCAAAGGGTAGCAAGTTGGTTTTATAGAAGAAAATAGAACAAAACTCAAAACAGACAACTTACCCGATCGGGTATACCCGAATCCGATCGGGTAAGTCTATTGATCCGGATTGTGTTTCTTTTTCCTTTGTTACTTGCTCTTACCTTTTGGCTATGACTTAGAACATACTTACTAACCTTAATTGACTTGGCAACATGGGCCAAGGGTAGCTCCTTTTCATCTCAATAGGTCCTCCAGTTCCAAGTACGAAAAATTACGAACTAAGCATGCATTTCTAAAAATGTAAATAACAAGTAAAACAAATATTGTTTCCTAGCTATTACAACCCAAAAATTCAAAAAGAGTGTCCAAATGAAATAGTCTAAAACAAAATTATAGAACATTGTCTAATTAGTGGAATAAAGAATGCATAAAAAGAAAGTAAAGAGAAAGACAGGTTGCCTCCCGATAAGCGCATTTTTAAGTCATGCTAGACTTTGGATTTCTATCCCTCCTTAAGCCTTGTGAAGGGATATGGGCTCTTTTGTAGCTTGATTTCGTCCTTGAATATTTCATTTACCCTTGCCAACATCCATGGCAATCTCATCCAAATAATTCTGAAGCTTTGAATGCTTCGAGGTCACCATCTCCTACACTCGTTACATTCCCCTTTCTATCAAAAGTGGCATATGATCCATCCATTTCAAAAGTGATCTTCTCTCCTTGCACGTCGATACATGCCCCAACCGTATTTAGGAAAGGTCTTCCTAATATAATATAGTCGTCTCTACCCTTCTTTGAAAAGATTACATAAAAATCAACGGGAACAAGGAAGTATCCAATCCGAATGGGGACATCTTCCACAATTCCCGCTGGAGTATGCATAGTTCCATCGGCCAATTGAAGGCTAGTGTTTGTAACCTTCATTTGCATTGGGCAATGGTCTTGATAGAAGGAAAAGGGCATGACACTAATAGCGGCCCCTAAGTCACATAATGCATTTCTGACCTTATGAAGACTCATTGTGAAAGAAATATTCAAACAACCTGGATCTTTAAGCTTTGTGGGAATGGTAATCTTCCCTTCTACAAGGGAAGGTTCCTTGGGAAAATCTTGGGTTGTTGCTTCTTCTTGAAATGTTTTGCCAATCCTTGCCTCCAATTTTGAAAAAGCTTTGTCGTTTGCCAACGTTGCTTCTCCAACTCTTTCTTCTAACTTCCCGTGAGCTCTTATCAAAGTCATGATCAAAGATTCGAGACGGGATGTCTCCTCTTGTGTAGGGGCTCGGGTTGGTTTGGATAGTGAAGGATTATTGCAAAGTTCGTGGGGCAACCTAAAGATGGACTCCTTACTCTTTCCATTCCCAAAAGAGTTATCAAAAGGTTTGTCACCAATCATGTCGATTGTGACTATTAACGGTTCTTCACTCTCTTGGGTGGTTTGGCTTGAACTCGACGGGGTCAACTCTTCTACTCTCTTTTGGAGAGACATGATGGTTGATTTGTGTGAGCATATTGTAGAAAAGAAGTATGAGTACATGTTATGTTGTGCTTAGATTACTTCCCTCAACTTGGCATCTATTTTTGTTATTAATTGATCATTTTGAAAGGATGAGTATGGAATGGTATGAGGTGTATTAGTATGTTGGGCTTGGCGAAATTGTGGGTGAAAGGGGTTTAATGGTGTGAGTTTATTCCCACATCTTTGAGGTACATGCCCTATTCCTCCACAATGTTCACAAGGGGTTGTTGGTGAGGTAAACGGGTTTAAAACTTTTGGACGATATAAAGTATTTCTTGGGGTGGTTTCATTTGATGGAACGGGACAAGCTAAGGAAATGGTAGTGTCAACATCACTTGAGGTTTCCACTCGGCTTTTCTTTCGCTCTCCCCCATTACTTTGGGAACCTTCCCCTCTTTCTCCTTGTGAATTACTCGATAGGTTTGACATGGTGGATTGAGGTTTAAACCTACGATGGAAAGCTATGACGATCTCTTCGCACTCCATTAGTTTTGTGGCATCTTTTAGACGACGAGTGAACCACCATTTGGCTTCTCTCTTTAGTGATAAAGGAAAGAGAGTTTCTTTGATTTGGTTTTGGGTGATCCCCTCCCTCATAAAAGTTTGACACAACTCACAAAAGGTTTGGATATGGTGGGCTGGGTTTTCATTTGGCTCGCCACTGAATTGGTTACCTTCAATGAGAGCAGTTAGAGTGATATGGACCCTTTGGATCCCATTAGCAAGTTCAAAAACCTGGAACTTAGGATCTTCTTTTGTTCGCACCATTTTTTATCAACCTGAAAGAGAAACACAAAAAGGAAAGTTAGTAATGATTTAAGTTACGGTTGCACCTAAAAATGGTAGAATTTTAAACAAAAATCAGCAATACATAAATAAACAAAACCGTGCTCCCCGGCAACGGCGCCAAAATTTGATCGGTTGTGTCGCAATCCCGATACAAAAATAATTACCCACACTTAGGCTAACAACATAAAGAATGTAATTAGGGAAGTAGGGATCGATCCTCAGGGAGTACGTGTTAACTATGAATTGCTATGGGGTGATTTTTATTTAAGTTCGATTTGTTTGAGGTGATTTTCTAAACTACTAACATGAAATAAAATGACAAATATATAATGACGATATTTAAATGACAGGTAGGGAAATTGCGATAAAGATAAAGATAAATCTAATCTAATTGATAACGATAATAAAATTACAAGATAAAATGAACTAATCTACTTGACAGAAAGGAAAGTGACAATAATTAAATCTAACTAAGAACGACAATTAAAATAACGATATTGAAAAGCTACCTAACTAAACTAATAAACTAGAAAATGACAATAAAGTAAACTATCTAAGAACGGTAATAAAATGACGGTAAAATAAACAAACTAAAACGATAAAATAAACTATCTAATCAAATTGATATAGAGAATTAGAAAGTCATGTCAAATGATTTAAAAGCTTTATTGATACCAATATTAGAATTACTACGATTGTCTAAGCCTTGTAGCGGTAAATTCCTCTCGGATTCGTACCGACTTTTTAATGGGTCCTAACGTCCTTTCAGCCTGGTTAGGTCACTAAACCCCTATTGGTAGTCCTAATTCCCATCCCAACTCTCGTTTCTAAGACGGAAATTGACTAGTACAAACAATTGCTTATGGCCACTAAACAAAGTTATAGAATTTGACACAACCAAAGGAAGAAACAAACTAGGTGGTTCTATTGGTATCGACTCTTCTTTTAATTCATTTTAACTAGCAAATCATTTCAATATTTCAATTTAATTTATTGTATTTACATAATGAAAATCTTACAATACTAGATTTAATTTATGTAATTAAATAAATTAAGAGGAAAATGATAAGCAAAATTAAACTACGAAATAAAAGTATTAAAATGATTAAGGTGATCAAGATTATAATAGTAATGATTCTAATGATAAATTTTATGATGATTATTATATGTTTAGGCAAAATAAAATGTGACATATTAAACGATATTTTGGTTTCAACTAGATTACTTTTATATGGATTTCCTACCAACAATAATATAAAAATAAGACTAATGAGATTATAGTTCATGGACTTAATATGATGATGAAAACAATACAACTAAAATGAATACTATAAAGAAAAAACAATGATGTCGGAAATTGCGTAAATAAAGGATAGAAAATTACCGGGATTGGAGTACAATTATGTAAGAAAGAAAGCAAAGAACAAATATCCAACCCAATATAATGACCAATGCTTATAAAAACACTAGAGAAGTACTTGGAAATTGCTGTAAAAATAGTCTAAGATTGCATAAACTATAAACTATAATCTAAAACTTATATGAAAGAAATATGTAATGTTGTGTTGTGTTGAGATTGTATGCTAATTGTGTGTTGTAATGTGTCTTTCTCATGAGATGATCCTTGGCTTTTATAGGGCTGCATAGCTGATCATCTGCATCCAAATTCGTACCCTAGACAAAGCAATAAACATCCCCATTAAGGCTTGGTAGAACAAGAGCCAAGAAGCGTTCATCAGCAGACATACCCGATCGGGTATGTGGTAATCCGATCGGGTATGTAACCCTGATGGATTGTTTCGTCTCTTCCAATATCCTCTTTGGGCACGGAATCCTATGCCTTGGTCTTGGTCAATGCAACACGTAATTGGGCTTGGGCTAGTCTTCCTTTGACTTCGGTTGATGTTTTCCTTTGAGAAACAAAGTCAAAGTCCAAAATGAGTCCACTTGAGGGAGGATGTAGCGGAATCGTAGTCAAATCGTGAAATTGCTATCATCGGTTCCTCGTAAACTTGTATTCTAGTGCCATTGCTCCATAAAGTAAGAAAATATAGCAAAACCGCTTCATTTCCTATAAAACGAGACAAAGCACGCAAAACAACTAGAATAGTAATATTAGCTCGTTAATCACTTAACAAAGTGCATAAATCATATAGAAATCGAGCTAAAACGGGGGATAAATTAGTACAAAATATCGCTTATAATGTTTTGATAAGAGCAAAAGTGAAGCATGCTTGGGACTCCCCAAGGCATGTGTGTGCCGGCCATCACCCACCCCTAACTCCATGAGAATAAGTTCTCATTTTTCCAAATAAAAATCATTCTTATGAAAATCTCTTTATCTCACTACAATATCTCTCATAAAAGAGTTTATGAAATACTTTGTTTAAAATCTTAGATCTTCATATATATTACTATTGTAGTAATATTATTAGGATTAGATTTTCAATTTAAGGTTACTAATAATATTATCTAGTAAAAATATTATTGGTTTTAAGGGATTGTCTTGGGTGCAATCAAGAGGAGTGTTTCTACTATAGAAAATTGGAGTTCATCCTCAACATATAAGCTCAAGAACAAGGTTTGGAAGGTGTCCAAATCTTGTGCCCATATCATCTAAGATCAATGTAAGGAAAAGTTTCTTCTTATCTTCATTTTTGTTATGCATGCATAGGTTCCTCATAGTTTAAGAGTAAACTATTTATGATTTAATATTAGAAATTTCTAATATCAAGTTTGAGAAACTCACAAGCGGTATCAAGAGCCTTGGTTGTTGCATGCATAATAGATTTATAGTTTTTTCGAGTTAATGGAACTTAAAGAAAATTAGTAATTTGTGTTTTATAAGATAAAATCACAAAGTCTTTTGCATGTCAATATATTCTGGTCCTAATATGATTTTAGGTCATTTTGATGATTTATGGAAATTAATATTGCTCAAATATGATTTTTAGTGTTTTTATTACATTTTAATGAGTAAAATGATGTT